>CM062500.1:82576343-82752795 GCA_031479575.1 Coregonus ussuriensis
CAAAATATTATTTATTGTGAAACAAACAAGAAATAAGACAAAGAAACAGAAAAGTTGAGCGTGCATAACTATTCATCCCCCCAAAAGTCAATACTTTGTAGAGCCACCTTTTGCAGCAATTACAGCTGCAAGTCTCTTGGGGTATGTCTCTATAAGCTTGGCACATCTAGCCACTGGGATTTTTGCCCATTCTTCAAGGCAAAACTACTCAAGCTCCTTCAAGTTGGATGGGTTCCGCTGGTGTACAGCAATCTTTAAGTCATACCACAGATTCTCAATTGGATTGAGGTCTGGGCTTTGACTAGGCCATTCCAAGACATTTAAATGTTTCCCCTTAAACAACTCAAGTGTTGCTTTAGCAGTATGCTTAGGGTCATTGCCCTGCTGGAAGGTGAACCTCCGTCCCAGTCTCAAATCTCTGGAAGACTGAAAAAGGTTTCCCTCAAGAATTTCCCTGTATTTAGCGCCATCCATCTTTCCTTCAATTCACCAGTTTCCCAGTCCCTGCCGATGAAAAACATCCCCACAGCATGATGCTGCCACCACCATGCTTCACTGTGGGGATGGTGTTCTCGGGGTGATGAGAGGTGTTGGGTTTGCGCCAGACATAGCGTTTTCCTTGATGGCCAAAAAGCTCAATTTTAGTCTCATCTGACCAGAGTACCTACTTCCATATGTTTGGGGAGTCTCCCACATGCCTTTTGGCGAACACCAAACGTGTTAGCTTATTTCTTTCTTTAAGCAGTGGCTTTTTTTCTGGCCACTCTTCCGTAAAGCCCAGCTCTGTGGAGTGTACGACTTAAAGTGGTCCGATGGACAGATACTCCAATCTCCGCTGTGGAGCTTTGCAGCTCCTTCAGGGTTATCTTTGGTCTCTTTGTTGCCTCTCTGATTAATGCCCTCCTTGCCTGGTCCGTGAGTTTTGGTGGGCAGCCCTCTGTTGGCAGGTTTGTAGTGGTGCCATATTCTTTCAATTTTTTAATAATGGATTTAATGGTGCTCCGTGGGATGTTCAAAGTTTCTGATATTTTTGTAATAACCCAACCCTGATCTGTACTTTTCCACAACTTTGTCCCTGGCCTGTTTGGAGAGCTCCTTGGTCTTCATGGTGCCGCTTGCTTGGTGGTGCCCCTTGCTTAGTGGTGTTGCAGACTCTGGGGCCTATCAGAACAGGTGTATATATACTCAGATCATGTGACACTTAGATTGCACACAGGTGGACTTTATTTAACTAATTATGTGACTTCTGAAGGTAATTGGTTGCACCAGATCTTATTTAGGGGCTTCATAGCAAAGGGGGTGAATTCATATGTACGCACCACTTTTCCGTTATTTATTTTGAATAATTTTTTTAAACAAGTTATGTTTTTCATTACACTTCACCAATTTGGACTATTTTGTGTATGTCCATTACATGAAATCCAAATAAAAATCAATTTATATTACAGGTTGTAATGCAACAAAATATGAAAAAACGCCAAGGGGGGTGAATACTTTTGCAAGGCACTGTATCAACAATAACATGTATGTTCATGTTTCACCGTGATCTTATTGATTTCATGATTTCGACCTCAATAACTTTTGAGCATATTGACGTTACTGTAACTATCAAAAACTTCATATTAGCCCACATTACTGTGAGTTATAGTAAGCATGTGTTCATCTTATCACTGTAAACAGCACACATCCTTTTGGAGGTACTGAGTATAGTTGATGTAAATAATGTCATGATGATTGGATAAAGGAGCTCCACTGAGGAACTAACTGCTGCTGGATGTGCAGCCTGTCATCCCAACTCAAAGTGAAAAAAGACATATTTAATTGTTTTTGTTTGATGGTAATTTCTGTCAGACCTGCCTTGCTTTCTCACTTGTCTGAAACGTCTTCATTGCTTTCAGTGCTTTGATGAGCAGCAGAGTCACTGTTGTCCTGGTTATACCTACCTACACTGCATCAATATTCAGCCCAGGGGACAACAAGACATTTCAATTTGAAGAAAATACATTTCTGTTTCACAAAGCCATAAAATAAAAATATGTCATAGATACATTATGATGGTATTTCAATGTTCTTGGTCACTAAAGACTATGTGGAATATATCACTTCATAAAATGTATACATTTATTATAGATGACAGGGAGTTGCATGAAATATGTATTAATTCTGAAGTTTCAGTTCTTTCTGCAGTTTTATCTCACTCTACATATTAATGTCCTTTTGAGGGAATGGCACTAGCGTTGTTTAAAGGAAACCTGTTTGAAAGCATTGAAGACTTGTTAATAGGTCTGCATTTGTTATGCTGTCTATTGTCACATGACTATTAAATATATCCATTCTATTAACCGTATACAGTGCCTTCGGAAAGTATTCAGACACCTTGACTTTTTCCACATTTTGTTACGTTACAGCCTTATTCTAATATGTATTAAATAAAACAATTTCCTCAGCAATCTACACACAATACTCCATTATGATGAAGCAAAAACAGGTTTTTTGAAATGTTTGCAAATGTATTAAAAACAAAAACAGAAATACTTTATTTACATAAGTATTCAGACCCTTTGCTATGAGACTTGAAATTGAGCTCAGGTGCACCCTGTTTCCATTGATCATCCTCAAAGGTTTCTACAACTTGATTGGACTCCACCTGTTGTAAATTAAATTGATTGGACATGATTTGGAAAGGCACACACCTGTCTATATAAGGTCCCACAGTTGACAGTGCATGTCAGAGCAAAATTCAAGCCATGAGGTCGAAGGAATTGTCCGTAAAGCTCAGAGACAGGATTGTGTTGAGGCACAGATCTGGGGAAGGGTACCAAAACATTTCTGCAGCATTGAAGATCCCCAAGAACACAGTGGCCTCCATCATTCTTAAATTGAAGAAATTGGAACCACCAAGACTCTTCCTAGAGCTGGCCGTCCGGCCAAACTGAGCAATCGGGGGAGAAGGGCCTTGGTCAGGGAGGTGACCAAGAACCTGATGGTCACTCTGACAGAGCTCCAGAGTTCCTCTGTGGAGATGGGAGAACCTTCCAGAAGACAACCATCTCTGCAGCACTCCACCAATCAGGCCTTTATGGTAGAGTGGCCAGACGGAAGCCACTCCTCAGTAAAAGGCACATGACAGCCCGCTTGGAGTTTGCCAAAAGGCACCTAAAGACTCTCAAACCATGAGAAACAAGATGCTCTGGTGTGATGAAACCAAGATTGAACTATTTTGCCTGAATTCCAAGCGTCACGTCAAATTGGCTACAATTTCTAAAAATCAGTTTGTCATTATGAGGTATTGTGTGTAGATTGATGAGTAAAAAAAACAACAAATTAATCCATTTTAGAATAAGGCTGTAACCTAACAAAATGTGGACAAAGTAAAGGGTTCTGAATACTTTCTGAAGGCACTGTATACATTCATACTGTGCAATGACCTCAATGACTATTCATATACTGATAGTATTAATATACCACTAATACAGTGGGGGGGAAAAGTATTTAGTCAGCCACCAATTGTGCAAGTTCTCCCACTTAAAAAGATGAGAGAGGCCTGTAATTTTCATCATAGGTACACGTCCACTATGACAGACAAATTGAGATTTTTTTTCTCCAGAAAATCACATTGTAGGATTTTTAATGAATTTATTTGCAAATTATGGTGGAAAATAAGTATTTGGTCACCTACAAACAAGCAAGATTTCTGGCTCTCACAGACCTGTAACTTCTTCTTTAAGAGGCTCCTCTGTCCTCCACTCGTTACCTGTATTAATGGCACCTGTTTCAACTTGTTATCGGGTATAAAAGACACCTGTCCACAACCTCAAACAGTCACACTCCAAACTCCACTATGGCCAAGACCAAAGAGCTGTCAAAGGACACCAGAAACAAAATTGTAGACCTGCACCAGGCTGGGAAGACTGAATCTGCAATAGGTAAGCAGCTTGGTTTGAAGAAATCAACTGTGGGAGCAATTATTAGGAAATGGAAGACATACAAGACCACTGATAATCTCCCTCGATCTGGGGCTCCACGCAAGATCTCACCCCGTGGGGTCAAAATGATCACAAGAATGGTGAGCAAAAATCCCAGAACCACACGGGGGGACCTAGTGAATGACCTGCAGAGAGCTGGGACCAAAGTAACAAAGCCTACCATCAGTAACACACTACGCCGCCAGGGACTCAAATCCTGCAGTGCCAGACGTGTCCCCCTGCTTAAGCCAGTACATGTCCAGGCCCGTCTGAAGTTTGCTAGAGTGCATTTGGATGATCCAGAAGAGGATTGGGAGAATGTCATATGGTCGGATGAAACCAAAATGTAACTTTTTGGTAAAAACTCGTCGTCGTGTTTGGAGGACAAAGAATGCTGAGTTGCATCCAAAGAACACCATACCTACTGTGAAGCATGGGGGTGGAAACATCATGCTTTGGGGCTGTTTTTCTGCAAAGGGACCAGGACGACGGATCCGTGTAAAGGAAATAATGAATGGGGCCATGTATCGTGAGATTTTGAGTGAAAACCTCCTTCCATCAGCAAGGGCATTTAAGATGAAACGTGGCTGGGTCTTTCAGCATGACAATGATCCCAAACACACCGCCCGGGCAACGAAGGAGTGGCTTCGTAAGAAGCATTTCAAGGTCCTGGAGTGGCCTAGCCAGTCTCCAGATCTCAACCCCATAGAAAATCTTTGGAGGGAGTTGAAAGTCCGTGTTGCCCAGCGACAGCCCCAAAACATCACTGCTCTAGAGGAGATCTGCATGGAGGAATGGGCCAAAATACCAGCAACAGTGTGTGAAAACCTTGTGAAGACTTACAGAAAACGTTTGACCTGTGTCATTGCCAACAAAGGGTATATAACAAAGTATTGAGAAACTTTTGTTATTGACCAAATACTTATTTTCCACCATAATTTGCAAATAAATTCATAAAAAATCCTACAATGTGATTTTCTGGAGAAAAAAAATCTCATTTTGTCTGTCATAGACGTGTACCTATGATGAAAATTACAGGCCTCTCTCATCTTTTTAAGTTGTAGAACTTGCACAATTGGTGGCTGACTAAATACTTTTTTCCCCCACTGTATTAATATACTGCTAATATTCATATTCTGCAAATATTAATATACCAATGATATTAATATACTGCTAATATTCATATACTGCTAATATTCATATACTGCTAATATTAATATACTGCTAAAATTCATATACTGCTAATAGTAATATATTGATAATATTAATATACTGATAATATTGATATACTGCTAATATTCATATACTGCTAATATTAATATACTGCTAAAAGTAATATACTGCTAATAGTAATATACTGCTAATATTGATATATTGCTAATATTAATATACTGCTAATATTCATATACTGCTAATATTCATATACTGCTAATATTCATATACTGCTAATAGTAATATATTGATAATATTAATATACTGCTAATATTCATATACTGCTAATATTAATATACTGCTAATAGTAATATATTGATAATATTAATATATTGCTAATATTGATATACTGCTAATATTCATATACTGCTAATATTAATATACTGCTAAAAGTAATATACTGCTAATAGTAATATACTGCTAATATTGATATATTGCTAATATTAATATACTGCTAATATTCATATACTGCTAATATTCATATACTGCTAATATTCATATACTGCTAATATTAATATACTGCTAATAGTAATATATTGATAATATTCATATACTTCTAATATTCATATACTGCTAATATTAATATACTGCTAATATTCATATACTGCTAATATTCATATACTGCTAATATTAATATACTGCTAATTTTCATATACTGCTAATATTAATATACTTCTAATGTTCATATACTGCTAATATTAATATACTTCTAATATTAATATACTTCTAATATTCATATACTGCTAATATTAATATACTTCTAATATTAATATACTGCTAATAGTAATATACTGCTACAGAGTCCTATAATGCTACCCTAACCCTATGAATACATATCGAAGAGGAGCAGAGCCCAGTCAGTGCACCAGAGAAGTGATGAAGGCCGTAGAGAATAGGTTGACATTCATTCCTGTTCTAAATGATTAACAGGATGATTTCTCCTCCTACAAATGACTGTATTGTCAGCAAGGTGTTGATACAGGGAGCACATTAAGCCTTGGACAGGGAAGCTAATTTGCCTGTGATCAATTAACACAGACAAGGTGTGGCAGCTCTGTTTCAACCTGTTTAACACAGACAAGGTGTGGCAGCTCTGTTTCAACCTGTTTAACACGGACAAGGCGTAGCAGCTCTGTTTCAACCTGTTTAACACGGACAAGGCGTAGCAGCTCTGTTTCTGTTTTAAGTTCAGCGGCAGCAGCCTTTTGTGCCTCCCCCAAGAACGCTAATCATTTCCTCCATGGGCTTCAGAGGGTTGCAGACGGCAGCAGGACTGCAAGGATGGATTTAGCCTCCAGTCTCTCCCCAGGCCATACTCTGACTAGTCACACTGTCCCAGCTAAACTAATCTAGCTCTGGGACACCAACTACACATGAAAGACGGCTACACATTACTATTGCTGCAAAAAGTGTCCTTTTAAATTCACCTCATGTCAATGGCTGAGTGGTTGAGGATCCCAATGAACTGCTCATTACTCTTTGTCTCACTACAGATAATACATATAATACTCCACTATGTATAGAATCACTACATATAATACTCCACTGTGAATATAATTACTACATATAATACTCCACTATGTATAGAATCACTACATATAATACTCCACTGTGAATATAATTACTACATACAGTGGGGAAAAAAAGTATTTAGTCAGCCACCAATCGTGCAAGTTCTCCCACTTAAAATGATGAGAGAGGCCTGTAATTTTCATCATAGGTACACGTCAACTATGACAGACAAAATGAGGAAAAAAAATCCAGAAAATCACATTGTAGGATTTTGAATGAATTTATTTGCAAATTATGGTGGAAAATAAGTATTTGGTCAATAACAAAAGTTTCTCAATACTTTGTTATATACCCTTTGTTGGCAATGACACAGGTCAAACGTTTTCTGTAAGTCTTCACAAGGTTTTCACACACTGTTGCTGGTATTTTGGCCCATTCCTCCATGCAGATCTCCTCTAGAGCAGTGATGTTTTGGGGCTGTCGCTGGGCAACACGGACTTTCAACTCCCTCCAAAGATTTTCTATGGGGTTGAGATCTGGAGACTGGCTAGGCCACTCCAGGACATTGAAATGCTTCTTATGAAGCCACTCCTTCGTTGCCCGGGCAGTGTGTTTGGGATCATTGTCATGCTGAAAGACCCAGCCACGTTTCATCTTCAATGCCCTTGCTGATGGAAGGAGGTTTTCACTCAAACTCTCACGATACATGGCCCCATTCATTCTTTCCTTTACACGGATCAGTCGTTCTGGTCCCTTTGCAGAAAAACAGCCCCAAAGCATGATGTTTCCACCCCCATGCTTCACAGTAGGTATGGTGTTCTTTGGATGCAACTCAGCATTATTTGTCCTCCAAACACGACGAGTTGAGTTTTAACCAAAAAGTTATATTTTGGTTTCATCTGACCATATGACATTCTCCCAATCCTCTTCTGGATCATCCAAATGCACTCTAGCAAACTTCAGACGGGCCTGGACATGTACTGGCTTAAGCAGGGGGACACGTCTAGCACTGCAGGATTTGAGTCCCTGGCGGCGTAGTGTGTTACTGATGGTAGGCTTTGTTACTTTGGTCCCAGCTCTCTGCAGGTCATTCACTCGGTCCCCCCGTGTGGTTCTGTGATTTTTGCTCACCGTTCTTGTGATCATTTTGACCCCACGGGGTGAGTTCTTGCGTGGAGCCCCAGATCGAGGGAGATTATCAGTGGTCTTGTATGTCTTCCATTTCCTAATAATTGCTCCCACAGTTGATTTCTTCAAACCAAGCTGCTTACCTATTGCAGATTCAGTCTTCCCAGCCTGGTGCAGGTCTACAATTTTGTTTCTGGTGTCCTTTGACAGCTCTTTGGTCTTGGCCATAGTGGAGTTTTAGTGTGACTGTTTGAGGTTGTGGACAGGTGTCTTTTATACTGATAACAAGTTCAAACAGGTGCCATTAATACAGGTAACGAGTGGAGGAC
The DNA here is from genome assembly GCA_031479575.1 of Coregonus ussuriensis. NCBI lineage: Eukaryota > Metazoa > Chordata > Actinopteri > Salmoniformes > Salmonidae > Coregonus > Coregonus ussuriensis. The sequence continues at coordinate 82,584,490 of CM062500.1, forward strand.
AGAGGAGCCTCTTAAAGAAGAAGTTACAGGTCTGTGAGAGCCAGAAATCTTGCTTGTTTGTAGGTGACCAAATACTTATTTTCCACAAATAATTTGCAAATAAATTCATTAAAAATCCTACAATGTGATTTTCTGGATTTTTTTTTCTCAATTTGTCTGTCATAGTTGACGTGTACCTATGATGAAAATTACAGGCCTCTCTCATCTTTTTAAGTGGGAGAACATGCACAATTGGTGGCTGACTAAATACTTTTTTTCCCCACTGTATAATACTCCACTGTGTATAGAATCACTACAGATAATACTCCACTACGTAGAGAATCACTACAGATAATACTCCACTTTGTAGAGCATTTCTTTATTCTTTATTCATTCAGGGAAAACCTACTGAGACCAGAATCTCATTCACAAGGCTGCCCTGATCACAGCAACACAACAATCAATACAATATGAAACAAAACAGCAATACATTCAATGTCAAATAACAAATCAAAAGACATCGGTTAGAGCAATGGGCCAGAAATCGAAAGGCTGCTGGTTCGAATACCCAAGCCGGCAAGATGAAACATCGGTTGATGTGCCCTTGAACAAGGCACTTATCCCTAATTTGGTCCAGGGGCTCTATACTACTATGACTGACCCTATAAAACAACACCTATCATACTACTATGGCTGACCCTGTAAAACAACACATTACACTGCACCTATCATACTACTATGGCTGACCCTGTAAAACAACACATTTCACTGGACCGATCATACTACTATGGCTTAACCTGTAAAACAACACATTACACTGGACCTATCATACTACTATGGCTGACCCTGTAAAACAACACCTATCATACTACTATGACTGACCCTGTAAAACAACACATATCATACGACTATTACTGACCCTGTAAAACAACACCTATCATACTACTATGGCTGACCCTGTAAAACAACACATTACACTGCACCTATCATACTACTATGGCTGACCCTGTAAAACAACACATTTCACTGGACCTATCATACTACTATGGCTGACCCTGTAAAACAACACATTACACTGCACCTATCATACTATTATGGCTGACCCTGTAAAACAACACATTACACTGGACCTATCATACTACTATGGCTGACCCTGTAAAACAACACATTACACTGGACCTATCATACTACTATCACTGACCCTGTAAAACAACACATTTCACTGCACCTATCTGGTGTTTGTGACAATACAACATTTTATTATCATCATATTGTTTTCCAGCTACAGCATCAGTATGTCGTGAAAGGAGCATTCATAGTGCATCAGTCTGGAATAACTTCTCATAAATGTGCTTCTCACCGCTGTTTGAGACATGAGGATTAAAGTTGTGTTGGCTTCAGTCTTGTAGCTTGGCAGTTATGCTTTAACTGTTACCAAACAGGGTCATACTAAATATGATGTATATAATCAGTTATAATGGACATGATACAGAGGTTTCCATAGGTTTTGTCAGCTTACATTCATCTGGTTTCAGACTGATGCTCCTAATAATCCATGTGAAATGTTATTGATATGAAGTGCACGGTATAGAGATAATATGATGTTCCTTACTGTATAAAGCTCAGCTATGTGGATGCATATTAATCCCTTTAAACCACTCTGGGTGGAAAGTTTCCATCCTGGGTCTGAGAGAGGAACTGCATGGGGTTGTCTTGCTGTTCTGGGTCTGAGAGGAGTAGTATGGCCCTGGGTCTCTGTGAGAGGAGAGGGGTTGGGGATGGTCTCTGTGAGAGGAGAGGGGCTGGGGATGGTCTCTGTGAGAGGAGAGGGGCTGGGGATGGGTCTCTGTGAGAGGAGAGGGGTTGGGGATGGTCTCTGTGAGAGGAGAGGGGCTGGGGATGGGTCTCTGTGAGAGGAGAGGGGCTGGGGATGGGTCTCTGTGAGAGGAGAGGGGCTGGGGATGGGTCTCTGTGAGAGGAGAGGGGCTGGGGATGGGTCTCTGTGAGAGGAGAGGGGCTGGGGATGGGTCTCTGTGAGAGGAGAGGGGCTGGGGATGGTCTCTGTGAGAGGAGAGGGGCTGGGGATGGTCTCTGTGAGAGGAGAGGGGCTGGGGATGGGTCTCTGTGAGAGGAGAGGGGCTGGGGATGGATCTCTGTGAGAGGAGAGGGGCTGGGGATGGGTCTCTGTGAGAGGAGAGGGGCTGGGGATTGTCTCTGTGAGAGGAGAGGGGCTGGGGATGGATCTCTGTGAGAGGAGAGGGGCTGGGGATGGGTCTCTGTGAGAGGAGAGGGGCTGGGGATTGTCTCTGTGAGAGGAGAGGGGCTGGGGATGGGTCTCTGTGAGAGGAGAGGGGCTGGGGATGGGTCTCTGTGAGAGGAGAGGGGCTGGGGATGGTCTCTGTGAGAGGAGAGGGGCTGGGGATGGGTCTCTGTGAGAGGAGAGGGGCTGGGGATGGGTCTCTGTGAGAGGAGAGGGGCTGGGGATGGGTCTCTGTGAGAGGAGACAGGCTGGGGATGGGTCTCTGTGAGAGGAGAGGGGCTGGCCCTGGGTCTCTGTGAGAGGAGAGGGGCTGGGGATGGGTCTCTGTGAGAGGAGAGGGGCTGTGGATGGGTCTCTGTGAGAGGAGAGGGGCTGGGGCTGGTCTCTGTGAGAGGAGAGGGGCTGGGGATTGGTCTCTGTGAGAGGAGAGGGGCTGGGGATGGGTCTCTGTGAGAGGAGAGGGGCTGGGGATGGGTCTCTGTGAGAGGAGAGGGGCTGGCCCTGGGTCTCTGTGAGAGGAGAGGGGCTGGGGATGGGTCTCTGTGAGAGGAGAGGGGCTGGCCCTGGGTCTCTGTGAGAGGAGAGGGGTTGGGGATGGGTCTCTGTGAGAGAAGAGGGGCTGGGGATGGGTCTCTGTGAGAGGAGAGGGGCTTGGGATGGTCTCTGTGAGAGGAGAGGGGCTGGGGATGGGTCTCTGTGAGAGGAGATGGGCTGGGGATGGGTCTCTGCGAGAGGAGAGGGGCTGGGGATGGGTCTCTGTGAGAGGAGAGGGGCTGGGGATGGTCTCTGTGAGAGGAGAGGGGCTGGGGTGGGTCTCTGTGAGAGGAGAGGGGCTGGGGATGGGTCTCTGTGAGAGGAGAGGGGCTGGGGATGGGTCTCTGTGAGAGGAGAGGGGCTGGCCCTGGGTCTCTGTGAGAGGAGAGGGGCTGGGGATGGGTCTCTGTGAGAGGAGAGGGGCTGGGGATGGGTCTCTGTGAGAGGAGACGGGCTGGGGATGTGTCTCTGTGAGAGGAGAGGGTCTGGGGATGGGTCTCTGTGAGAGGAGAGGGGCTGGGGATGGGTCTCTGTGAGAGGACAGGGGCTGGGGATGGGTCTCTGTGAGAGGAGAGGGGCTGGGGATGGGTCTCTGTGAGAGGAGAGGGGCTGGGGATGGTCTCTGTGAGAGGAGAGGGGCTGGGGATGGGTCTCTGTGAGAGGAGAGGGGCTGGGGATGGGTCTCTGTGAGAGGAGAGGGGCTGGCCCTGGGTCTCTGTGAGAGGAGAGGGGCTGGGGATGGGTCTCTGTGAGAGGAGAGGGGCTGGGGATGGTCTCTGTGAGAGGAGAGGGGCTGGGGATGGGTCTCTGTGAGAGGAGAGGGGCTGGGGATGGTCTCTGTGAGAGGAGAGGGGCTGGGGATGTGTCTCTGTGAGAGGAGAGGGTCTGGGGATGGGTCTCTGTGAGAGGAGAGGGGCTGGGGATGGGTCTCTGTGAGAGGACAGGGGCTGGGGATGGTCTCTGTGAGAGGAGAGGGGCTGGGGATGGGTCTCTGTGAGAGGAGAGGGGCTGGGGATGGTCTCTGTGAGAGGAGAGGGGCTGGGGTGGGTCTCTGTGAGAGGAGAGGGGCTGGGGATGGTCTCTGTGAGAGGAGAGGGGCTGGGGATGGGTCTCTGTGAGAGGAGAGGGGCTGGCCCTGGGTCTCTGTGAGAGGAGAGGGGCTGGGGATGGGTCTCTGTGAGAGGAGAGGGGCTGGGGATGGGTCTCTGTGAGAGGAGACGGGCTGGGGATGGGTCTCTGTGAGAGGAGAGGGTCTGGGGATGGGTCTCTGTGAGAGGAGAGGGGCTGGGGATGGGTCTCTGTGAGAGGAGAGGGGCTGGGGATGGTCTCTGTGAGAGGAGAGGGGCTGGGGATGGGTCTCTGTGAGAGGAGAGGGGCTGGGGATGGGTCTCTGTGAGAGGAGAGGGGCTGGGGATGGGTCTCTGTGAGAGGAGAGGGGCTGGGGATGGGTCTCTGTGAGAGGGCATGGGCTGGGGATGGGTCTCTGTGAGAGGAGAGGGGCTGGGGATGGGTCTCTGTGAGAGGAGAGGTACTGGGGATGGTCTCTGTGAGAGGAGAGGGGCTGGGGATGGGTCTCTGTGAGAGGACAGGGGCTGGGGATGGGTCTCTGTGAGAGGAGAGGGGCTGGGGATGGGTCTCTGTGAGAGGAGCTGTGGATGGATCTCTGTGACAGGAGATGAGATGGATCTGAGAGGTCCTGGAATGGGGCTGAGAAGAGCTGGGAATGGTCTGGCAGGAGCTGGGAATGGTCTGGGAGGAGCTGGGAATGGTCTGAGAGGAGCTGGGAATGGTCTGGGAGGAGCTGGGAATGGTCTGGGAGGAGCTGGGAATGGTCTGGGAGGAGCTGGGAATGGTCTGGGAGGAGCTGGGAATGGTCTGGGAGGAGCTGGGAATGGTCTGAGAGGAGCTGGGAATGGGTCTGGGAGGAGCTGGGAATGGGTCTAAGCTGAAGTTGTCTTGCTGTGGATCCTCCTTATGGTTTCTCTTGGAGAGAGACATCAGCTCTGTTTTCTTTATGATAACTGTATGATGGATCGTCAAGCACATCATCATCCAGACCCCATGGATCACTGTCGATACAAATCACCCAACTATCAGTAGACACTTTGACCACGTTTCAAAACAATCTGAGGGAGGTCAAGTAAGGTTCAAAGTGTTTCCTTCAGCACATCCAGAACCGGACCATGATTTCATTGTTGAATTGGGTGATGTGACTTCTGATACCGCGCTACTATGTACTTGATATCTGTGTGGTGGGAGAATGGAAAGGAAATCTAATCCTGCCTGTAACCATGGTTGGAAGACCTACATCAAGATTTCATGACACATGTTCCTATGATGTAAAATGTGGCGTTATTTTGGCTTTAATAACTCAGTAGGAGGAAACCAAACGAACGTTTTCCCCTTCTTTGATTTCTTGTGTTAACTTCAGGATAATTAGATTATATGGCACCTATATGATTTGATTTGACCTATGGCCTCGACATAGAGATATTATATATCAGGCTCTGACTGTATCAGGCTGTGGAGTGTGGCCCTGCCTCCAGAGAACTACACACCACATTTGGTTGAATAACCAAATCCCAACTTAATGTACAGCCGTTCCACCCAGTAGGGCTTCAGCATGTTAGCCCCTAATCCCCACGTCAGACCACCTCCTCATATGCTTCATAACTGTTAAGATTTTGAGAAACCCTCCACAGATGTCACCTCCAGATGGATGTTGCTGTTCTCATGTGTGAGGAAAGGAATCTGAGCATGGCTGAAAGCTGATCGTCTGTCCGGGAACAGTCAGCTGTGAAAACAGTCATGATGCCAGATAGGGCTTGTGTTCTGTCCACTCCTCCAAACCCGGCTGAGGACCCGGCAGGGTTGGGCTGCAAGCATCGCAATGTGTTAATGAAGATCTACCTAAGAGATCTAGTACAGGGTTAGGACTAGGTTAGGTTAGGGCTGGACAGGGCTGGACAGGGTTAGGACAGGGTTAGGACAGGGTTAGGACAGGGTTAGGGTAGGGCTGGACAGGGTTAGGACAGGGTTAGGACAGGGTTAGGACAGGGTTAGGGTAGGGTTAGGACAGGGTTAGGACAGGGTTAGGACAGGGTTAGGACAGGGTTAGGGTAGGGTTAGGACAGGGTTAGGACAGGGTTAGGACAGGGTTAGGAAAGGGTTAGGACAGGGTTAGGACAGGGTTAGGGTAGGGCTGGACAGGGTTAGGACAGGGTTAGGGTAGGGCTGGACAGGGTTAGGACAGGGTTAGGGTAGGGCTGGACAGGGTTAGGACAGGGTTAGGACAGGGTTAGGACAGGGTTAGGGTAGGGCTGGACAGGGTTAGGACAGGGTTAGGACAGGGTTAGGGTAGGGCTGGACAGGGTTAGGACAGGGTTAGGACAGGGTTAGGGTAGGGTTAAGGTAGGGCTGGACAGGGTTAGGGTAGGGCTGGACAGGGTTAGGACAGGGTTAGGACAGGGTTAGGGTAGGGTTAGGACAGGGTTAGGACAGGGTTAGGACAGGGTTAGGAAAGGGTTAGGACAGGGTTAGGACAGGGTTAGGGTAGGGCTGGACAGGGTTAGGACAGGGTTAGGGTAGGGCTGGACAGGGTTAGGACAGGGTTAGGGTAGGGCTGGACAGGGTTAGGACAGGGTTAGGACAGGGTTAGGGTAGGGCTGGACAGGGTTAGGGTAGGGCTGGACAGGGTTAGGGTAGGGCTGGACAGGGTTAGGACAGGGTTAGGACAGGGTTAGGGTAGGGTTAGGACAGGGTTAGGACAGGGTTAGGACAGGGTTAGGGTAGGGTTAGGACAGGGTTAGGACAGGGTTAGGACAGGGTTAGGACAGGGTTAGGGTAGGGCTGGACAGGGTTAGGACAGGGTTAGGGTAGGGTTAGGGTAGGGTTAGGACAGGGTTAGGACAGGGTTAGGGTAGGGCTGGACAGGGTTAGGGTAGGGCTGGACAGGGTTAGGGTAGGGCTGGACAGGGTTAGGATAGGGTTAGGACAGGGTTAGGGTAGGGCTGGACAGGGTTAGGGTAGGGCTGGACAGGGTTAGGGTAGGGCTGGACAGGGTTAGGACAGGGTTAGGACAGGGTTAGGGTAGGGTTAGGACAGGGTTAGGACAGGGTTAGGACAGGGTTAGGACAGGGTTAGGGTAGGGCTGGACAGGGTTAGGACAGGGTTAGGGTAGGGTTAGGGTAGGGTTAGGGTAGGGTTAGGACAGGGTTAGGGTAGGGTTAGGACAGGGTTAGGGTAGGGCTGGACAGGTTAGGACAGGGTTAGGGTAGGGTTAGGACAGGGTTAGGGTAGGGCTGGACAGGGTTAGGGTAGGGTTAGGACAGGGTTAGGACAGGGTTAGGACAGGGTTAGGGTAGGGCTGGACAGGGTTAGGACAGGGTTAGGGTAGGGTTAGGACAGGGTTAGGGTAGGGCTGGACAGGGTTAGGACAGGGTTAGGGTAGGGCTGGAAAGGGTTAGGACAGGGTTATGGTAGGGTTAGGACAGGGTTAGGACAGGGTTAGGGTAGGGCTGGACAGGGTTAGGACAGGGTTAGGACAGGGTTAGGGTAGGGTTAGGACAGGGTTAGGGTTAGGGTAGGGCTGGACAGGGTTAGGACAGGGTTAGGGTAGGGCTGGACAGGGTTAGGGTAGGGTTAGGACAGGGTTAGGACAGGGTTAGGACAGGGTTAGGACAGGGTTAGGACAGGGTTAGGACAGGGTTAGGGTAGGGCTGGACAGGGTTAGGACAGGGTTAGGGTAGGGTTAGGACAGGGTTAGGGTAGGGCTGGACAGGGTTAGGACAGGGTTAGGACAGGGTTAGGACAGGGTTAGGACAGGGTTAGGGTAGGGTTAGGACAGGGTTAGGACAGGGTTAGGGCAGGGTTAGGACAGGGTTAGGACAGGGTTAGGACAGGGTTAGGACAGGGTTAGGGTAGGGCTGGACAGGGTTAGGACAGGGTTAGGGTAGGGCTGGACAGGGTTAGGACAGGGTTAGGGTAGGGCTGGACAGGGTTAGGGTAGGGTTAGGACAGGGTTAGGACAGGGTTAGGACAGGGTTAGGACAGGGTTAGGACAGGGTTAGGATAGGGTTAGGGTAGGGTTAGGACAGGGTTAGGACAGGGTTAGGACAGGGTTAGGGTAGGGCTGGACAGGGTTAGGACAGGGTTAGGACAGGGTTAGGATAGGGTTAGGGTAGGGTTAGGACAGGGTTAGGACAGGGTTAGGACAGGGTTAGGGTAGGGTTAGGACAGGGTTAGGACAGGGTTAGGACAGGGTTAGGGTAGGGCTGGACAGGGTTAGGGTAGGGCTGGACAGGGTTAGGACAGGGTTAGGGTAGGGTTAGGACAGGGTTAGGGTAGGGCTGGACAGGGTTAGGGTAGGGATGGACAGGGTTAGGGTTAGGTTAGGGCTGGACAGGGTTAGGACAGGGTTAGGGTAGGGTTAGGACAGGGTTAGGACAGGGTTAGGGTAGGGTTAGGACAGGGTTAGGGTAGGGCTGGACAGGGTTAGGGTAGGGATGGACAGGGTTAGGGTTAGGTTAGGGCTGGACAGGGTTAGGACAGGGTTAGGGTAGGGTTAGGACAGGGTTAGGACAGTGTTAGGGTAGGGTTAGGACAGGGTTAGGACAGGGTTAGGGTAGGGTTAGGACAGGGTTAGGACAGGGTTAGGACAGGGTTAGGACAGGGTTAGGGTAGGGTTAGGACAGGGTTAGGACAGGGTTAGGGTATGGTTAGGACAGGGTTAGGACAGGGTTAGGGCAGGGTTAGGACAGGGTTAGGACAGGGTTAGGACAGGGTTAGGGTAGGGCTGGACAGGGTTAGGGTAGGGTTAGGACAGGGTTAGGACAGGGTTAGGACAGGGTTAGGACAGGGTTAGGACAGGGTTAGGACAGGGTTAGGGTAGGGCTGGACAGGGTTAGGACAGGGTTAGGACAGGGTTAGGGTAGGGTTAGGACAGGGTTAGGGTAGGGCTGGACAGGGTTAGGACAGGGTTAGTGTAGGGCTGGACAGGGTTAGGACAGGGTTAGGACAGGGTTAGGACAGGGTTAGGACAGGGTTAGGGTAGGGCTGGACAGGGTTAGGACAGGGTTAGGGTAGGGTTAGGACAGGGTTAGGACAGGGTTAGGGTAGGGTTAGGACAGGGTTAGGACAGGGTTAGGACAGGGTTAGGACAGGGTTAGGACAGGGTTAGGGTAGGGCTGGACAGGGTTAGGGTAGGGCTGGACAGGGTTAGGGTAGGGTTAGGACAGGGTTAGGAAAGGGTTAGGACAGGGTTAGGGTAGGGTTAGGACAGGGTTAGGGTAGGGCTGGACAGTGTTAGGACAGGGTTAGGATAGGGTTAGGACAGGGTTAGGACAGGGTTAGGACAGGGTTAGGACAGGGTTAGGGTAGGGTTAGGACAGGGTTAGGACAGGGTTAGGGTAGGGTTAGGACAGGGTTAGGGTAGGGCTGGACAGGGTTAGGACAGGGTTAGGACAGGGTTAGGACAGGGTTAGGACAGGGTTAGGGTAGGGTTAGGACAGGGTTAGGACAGGGTTAGGACAGGGTTAGGAAAGGGTTAGGGTAGGGTTAGGACAGGGTTAGGACAGGGTTAGGACAGGGTTAGGACAGGGTTAGGACAGGGTTAGGGTAGGGCTGGACAGGGTTAGGACAGGGTTAGGACAGGGTTAGGACAGGGTTAGGGTAGGGTTAGGACAGGGTTAGGACAGGGTTAGGGTAGGGTTAGGACAGGGTTAGGGTAGGGCTGGACAGGGTTAGGACAGGGTTAGGGTAGGGTTAGGACAGGGTTAGGACAGGGTTAGGACAGGGTTAGGGTAGGGTTAGGACAGGGTTAGGACAGGGTTAGGACAGGGTTAGGACAGGGTTAGGGTAGGGTTAGGACAGGGTTAGGACAGGGTTAGGACAGGGTTAGGGTAGGGCTGGACAGGGTTAGGAAAGGGTTAGGGTAGGGCTGGACAGGGTTAGGACAGGGTTAGGGTAGGGCTGGACAGGGTTAGGACAGGGTTAGGACAGGGTTAGGACAGGGTTAGGGTAGGGCTGGACAGGGTTAGGACAGGGTTAGGGTAGGGCTGGACAGGGTTAGGACAGGGCTGGACAGGGTTAGGGTAGGGTTAGGACAGGGTTAGGACAGGGTTAGGACAGGGTTAGGACAGGGTTAGGACAGGGTTAGGGTAGGGTTAGGGTAGGGCTGGACAGGGTTAGGACAGGGTTAGGACAGGGTTAGGACAGGGTTAGGGTAGGGCTGGACAGGGTTAGGACAGGGTTAGGACAGGGTTAGGACAGTGTTAGGACAGGGTTAGGATAGGGTTAGGACAGGGTTAGGACAGGGTTAGGACAGGGTTAGGACAGGGTTAGGGTAGGGCTGGACAGGGCTGGACAGGGTTAGGACAGGGTTAGGACAGGGTTAGGACAGGGTTAGGACAGGGTTAGGGTAGGGCTGGACAGGGTTAGGACAGGGTTAGGACAGGGTTAGGACAGGGTTAGGGTAGGGCTGGACAGGGTTAGGACAGGGTTAGGACAGGGTTAGGACAGGGTTAGGACAGGGTTAGGACAGGGTTAGGACAGGGTTAGGACAGGGTTAGGGTAGGGTTAGGACAGGGTTAGGAAAGGGTTAGGACAGGGTTAGGACAGGGTTAGGACAGGGTTAGGAAAGGGTTAGGACAGGGTTAGGACAGGGTTAGGGTAGGGTTAGGACAGGGTTAGGACAGGGTTAGGACAGGGTTAGGAAAGGGTTAGGGTAGGGTTAGGACAGGGTTAGGACAGGGTTAGGACAGGGTTAGGACAGGGTTAGGACAGGGTTAGGGTAGGGCTGGACAGGAAGGCTGTTTTAGATTTAGGACAGTCCCCACTAAACGACTCTGATTGGCCACTGAATTCCATCTGTGTGCCTGAAGATGTTTGTCTGCCTTCATGTCCAAGTCAGACTTCAATCCAACTGTTGGTTTCCTTCATACTGGGAATCCTAGGTTTGAGTCCCAACACCTTTAGCACCACTAATTAAAAAGTCCTTTAACAGCGCTAACTAAAATGTCCTTTAGTACCACTAAAATGACTTGCTTCAGCTTCACTGGGACAGCAAACTGTTTACTTATCACTTCAATACAAGACGTCTACAGAGTGTTGGGAGGAGGCTGGGAGGAGGCTGTGGCAGGAGGGAGGAGGCTGGGAGGAGGCTGGGAGGAGGCTGTGGCAGGAGGGAGGAGGTTGGGAGGAGGCTGGGAGGAGGCTGTGGCAGGAGGGAGGAGGTTGGGAGGAGGCTGGGAGGAGGCTGTGGCAGGAGGGAGGAGGCTGGGAGGAGGCTGGGAGGAGGCTGTGGCAGGAGGGAGGAGGCTGGGAGGAGGCTGGGAGGAGGCTGTGGCAGGAGGGAGGAGGCTGGGAGGAGGCTGGGAGGAGGCTGTGGCAGGAGGGAGGAGGCTGGGAGGAGGCTGGGAGGAGGCTGTGGCAGGAGGGAGGAGGCTGGGAGTACGCTGGGAGGAGGCTGTGGCAGGAGGGAGGAGGCTGGGAGGAGGCCGGGAGGAGGCTGTGGCAGGAGGGAGGAGGCTGGGAGGAGGCCGGGAGGAGGCTGGGAGGAGGCTGTGGCAGGAGGGAGAAGGCTGGGAGGAGGCTGTGGCAGGAGGGAGGAGGCTGGGAGGACTAATGACAAGTACAAAACAATTGGTTTTACCCTGCAGCCTGCATCAGTAGTTTCTGACTAAATGTAAATATTAACATGACCTTGCATTTAATACATCACAAACAAATAATACCCCAAACTATGCATTGTTACTTTCTGTTAGTGTGGCCGTGTTTGTGATGCATTATTACTTTCTGTTGGTGTGGCCGTGTTTGTGATGCATTATTACTTTCTGTTGGAGTGGCCTGGGTTTGTGATGCATTATTACTTTCCGTTGGAGTGGCCCGTGTTTGTGATGCATTATTACTTTCTGTTGGAGTGGCCTGGGTTTGTGATGCATTATTACTTTCTGTTGGTGTGGCCTGGGTTTGTGATGCATTATTACTTTCTGTTGGAGTGGCCCGTGTTTGTGATGCATTATTACTTTCTGTTGGTGTGGCCTGTGTTTGTGATGCATTATTACTTTCTGTTGGAGTGGCCCGTGTTTGTGATGCATTATTACTTTCTGTTGGTGTGGCCTGTGTTTGTGATGCATTATTACTTTCTGTTGGAGTGGCCCGTGTTTGTGATGCATTATTACTTTCTGTTGGTGTGGCCCGTGTTTGTGATGCATTATTACGTTCTGTTGGAGTGGCCGTGTTTGTGATGCATTATTACTTTCTGTTGGAGTGGCCCGTGTTTGTGATGCATTATTACTTTCTGTTGGAGTGGCCCGTGTTTGTGATGCATTATTACTTTCTGTTGGTGTGGCCTGGGTTTGTGATGCATTATTACTTTCTGTTGGAGTGGCCCATGTTTGTGATCCATTATTACTTTCTGTTGGAGTGGCCCGTGTTTGTGATGCATTATTACTTTCTGTTGGAGTGGCACGTGTTTGTGATGCATTATTACTTTCTGTTGGAGTGGCCCGTGTTTGTGATGCATTATTACTTTCTGTTGGTGTGGCCTGGGTTTGTGATGCATTATTACTTTCTGTTGGTGTGGCCTGGGTTTGTGATGCATTATTACTTTCTGTTGGAGTGGCCCGTGTTTGTGATGCATTATTACTTTCTGTTGGAGTGGCCCGTGTTTGTGATGCATTATTACTTTCTGTTGGAGTGGCCCGTGTTTGTGATGCATTATTACTTTCTGTTGGAGTGGCCTGGGTTTGTGATGCATTATTACTTTCCGTTGGAGTGGCCCGTGTTTGTGATGCATTATTACTTTCTGTTGGAGTGGCCCGTGTTTGTGATGCATTATTACGTTCTGTTGGAGTGGCCGTGTTTGTGATGCATTATTACTTTCCGTTGGATTGGCCCGTGTTTGTGATGCATTATTACTTTCTGTTGGAGTGGCCCGTGTTTGTGATGCATTATTACTTTCTGTTGGAGTTGCCTGGGTTTGTGATGCATTATTACTTTCTGTTGGAGTGGCCCGTGTTTGTGATGCATTATTACTTTCTGTTGGAGTGGCCCGTGTTTGTGATGCATTATTACTTTCTGTTGGAGTGGCCAGTGTTTGTGATGCATTATTATTTTCTGTTGGAGTGGCCCGTGTTTGTGATGCATTATTAATTTCTGTTGGAGTGGCCCGTGTTTGTGATGCATTATTACTTTCTGTTGGTGTGGCCGTGTTTTTGATGCATTATTACTTTCTGTTGGAGTGGCCCGTGTTTGTGATCCATTATTACTTTCTGTTGGAGTGGCCCGTGTTTGTGATGCATTATTACTTTCTGTTGGAGTGGCCTGGGTTTGTGATGCATTATTACTTTCCGTTGGAGTGGCCCGTGTTTGTGATGCATTATTACTTTCTGTTGGAGTGGCCCGTGTTTGTGATGCATTATTACTTTCTGTTGGAGTGGCCGTGTTTGTGATGCATTATTACTTTCTGTTGGAGTGGCCCGTGTTTGTGATGCATTATTACTTTCTGTTGGAGTGGCCGTGTTTGTGATGCATTATTACTTTCTGTTTGTGTGGCCTGTGTTTGTGATGCATTATTACTTTCTGTTGGAGTGGCCTGTGTTTGTGATGCATTATTACTTTCTGTTGGAGTGGCCCGTGTTTGTGATGCATTATTACTTTCTGTTGGAGTGGCCCGTGTTTGTGATGCATTATTACTTTCTGTTGGAGTGGCCCGTGTTTGTGATGCATTATTACTTTCTGTTGGAGTGGCCCGTGTTTGTGATGCATTATTACTTTCTGTTGGTGTGGCCTGGGTTTGTGATGCATTATTACTTTCTGTTGGAGTGGCTCGTGTTTGTGATCCATTATTACTTTCTGTTGGAGTGGCCCGTGTTTGTGATGCATTATTACTTTCTGTTGGAGTGGCCTGGGTTTGTGATGCATTATTACTTTCCGTTGGAGTGGCCCTTGTTTGTGATGCATTATTACTTTCTGTTGGAGTGGCCCGTGTTTGTGATGCATTATTACTTTCTGTGGGAGTGGCCCGTGTTTGTGATGCATTATTACTTTCTGTTGGAGTGGCCCGTGTTTGTGATGCATTATTACTTTCTGTTGGAGTGGCCTGGGTTTGTGATGCATTATTACTTTCTGTTGGAGTGGCCCGTGTTTGTGATGCATTATTACTTTCTGTTGGTGTGGCCCGTGTTTGTGATGCATTATTACTTTCTGTTGGAGTAGCCCGTGTTTGTGATGCATTATTACTTTCTGTTGGAGTGGCCGTGTTTGTGATGCATTATTACTTTCTGTTTGTGTGGCCTGTGTTTGTGATGCATTATTACTTTCTGTTGGAGTGGCCCGTGTTTGTGATGCATTATTACTTTCTGTTGGAGTGGCCCGTGTTTGTGATGCATTATTACTTTCTGTTGGAGTGGCCCGTGTTTGTGATGCATTATTACTTTCTGTTGGAGTGGCCTGGGTTTTTGTCCAGCTTATTATCAGATGTGTGTGTGTTTCCAGTACTCTCAGTGAAACAGCTATTTTCTTGTCTCTGAGTTAGTGAGGCCTTGATGTTTGCTTTGCCAGTGGATCTCCAGCTGCCCACTGCCCTGCTTCTTTAACCACTTTTCCCTGATGTTCTGACTGTCACTAAGCTGATCCGGCAACTCCCTGAGGAGGAGGCTCTCCTAAATGAGGGCATAGTGATACCCCAGGGCAGAGCACAGTGGGAATTATGGCTTCAAACCACATCTGTCTCTGTCGCTTGCTCCTCCAAAAGTACCTTCAATGTAAATAGATGTTGATATGCTCTCCCCTCTCATGATCATTTACAAATCCATCCTCACATTATACACAGACATTTTTGGCATGTTATCTAAATGATTAAAAGGTAAGTGGGAAGAGGAATTGTCAGTTGTGTTTTTGCTGAGTATCTCAGCAGCATGTATAGAGTCTGACAGGAGGAGAGGAGTGGGGTGGATGCTTTGATGAAGCCCCCTGCTGAGAGGAAGTTGAGTTTGGAAACAACCAGTTTGGATGACTGCGATGGACCTACGTTAGGCTTTACTGAAGGATGCTCAAACACAACCCCTACTGCTGCTCTACCTAGAGGAGAGACTTCAACTGAATGACAATAAGGAATGGTTAAGTGTTAGAAATCAAAATGAGGTCAGAGACTCTCAGACACCAGACATCGTATTGACTGGAGGGGTAGTTTTAGTGGAACAAAGCAGTGCTCTACTCCTCTGACACAGGCTATCTTTGACACGGGTTGAAAAATAAAAGCAGAATGAATAAAATAATGGTATATTGTTTAATACTGAACAAAAAATACAAACACAACATGTAAAGTGTTAGTCCCATTTTTCATGAGCTGAAATAAAAGATCTCAGAAATGTTTAGCACACATTTGTTTACATCACTGTTAGTGAGCATTTCTCCTTTGCCAAGATAATCCATCCACCTGACAGGTGTGGCATATCAAGAAGCTGATTAAACAGCATTATCATTACACAGGTGCACCTTGTGCTGGGGACAATAAAAGGCCACTCTAAAATGTGTCCGACCGGCTCAAATCGGTCTAATGTAGCAACATTTGAAATTGTGTTTTTTTTTTACATTGGATTAAAGTAGAGACTCAGAGCTACAAAATGGTATATTATACACTACAGTTGAGGAACAATGGGAAAGTAATTTTGCATTGAAATTTGCTAAACTTGTCAACTTTTGTGTGTGAGCGGTTTGCTGATATCAACTTTGTGAACAGAATGCCCCATGGTGGCGGTGGGGTTATGGTGTGGGCAGGCATGCTTCGGACAACGAACACAATTGCATTTTATCGACAGCTTTTTGAATGCACGGAGATACCATCACGAGATTCTGAGGCCAATTGTCGTGCCATTCATCCGCCGCCATCACCTCATGTTTCAGCATGATAATGCACGGCCCCATGTCGCAAGGATCTGTACACAATTCCTGGAATCTGAAAATGTCCCAGTTCTTCCATGGCCTGCATACTCACCAGACATGTCACCCATTGAGCATGTTTGAGATGCTCTGTATCGACGTATGACAGCGTGTTCCAGTTCCGGCCAATGTCCAGCAACTTCGCACAGCCATGGAAGAGGAGTGGGACAACATTCCACAGGCCACAATCAACAGCCTGATCAACTCTATGCGAAGGAGATGTGTCGCGCTGCATGAGGCAAATGGTGGTCACACCAGATACTGGCTGGTTTTCTGATTGACGCCTCTACCTTTTTTGTTAAGGTATATGTGACCAACAGATCCATATCTGTATTCCCAGTCATGTGATATCCATAAGTAAGGGCCTAATGAATTTATTTCAATTGACTGATTTCTTTATATGAAATGTAACTTAGTAAAATCTGTGGATGGTTGTTGACCTGGTTATCCCCCTCTCTGTTACCACAGAGCTCAGAGACCTCATATCATTAAAATACAATTATAATCAACTTCAACTGTTATCTGTAGCACGTTCTTATCATTATGTAATTATCAATGGGCCACTTTAACCAATTAATCAATGATTTAGTCAATTAATAATTAGCAATTTGTTACCGCTTCTCGTACTATCAAAATATGTACAAAGGAAAAACAAACGTAAGACATAGCTAATATTATTCAAAAAATATATTGGATAAATCTAGGAGACAGTGCATAGTACCCTGGTCTGCATGGAGGATTCCTGGCTATGTGAAATAACTCCATTAAATATTAAATAAAAAAAGTCCTGATTAAAGGGTGAGAAAGTGGAAACCAACATGTCTCCTGGTTGAAGGTGTTGAAAGAACATCTCTGAGCTCTGGGAAGTGGAAACCAGCATGTCTCCTGGTTGAAGGTGTTGAAAGAACACCTCTGAGCTCTGGGAAGTGGAAACCAACATGTCTCCTGGTTGAAGGTGTTGAAAGAACACCTCTGAGCTCTGGGAAGTGGAAACCAACATGTCTCCTGGTTGAAGGTGTTGAAAGAACACCTCTGAGCTCTGGGAAGTGGAAACCAACATGTCTCTTGGTTGAAGTTGAAGGTGTTGAAAGAACACCTCTGAGCTCTGGGAAGTGGAAACCAACATGTCTCCTGGTTGAAGGTGTTGAAAGAACACCTCTGAGCTCTGGGAAGTGGAAACCAACATGTCTCATGGTTGAAGGTGTTGAAAGAACACCTCTGAGCTCTGGGAAGTGGAAACCAACATGTCTCCTGGTTGAAGGTGTTGAAAGAACACCTCTGAGCTCTGGGAAGTGGAAACCAACATGTCTCCTGGTTGAAGGTGTTGAAAGAACACCTCTGAGCTCTGGGAAGTGGAAACCAACATGTCTCCTGGTTGAAGGTGTTGAAAGAACACCTCTGAGCTCTGGGAAGTGTAAACCAACATGTCTCCTGGTTGAAGGTGTTGAAAGAACACCTCTGTGCATCATGGTCTAATTCCAGACAGCAGAACAAGCCGTGTGATGTGGCCATGTGTGTTGAGTC
Source organism: Coregonus ussuriensis (assembly GCA_031479575.1). Taxonomy (NCBI): domain Eukaryota; kingdom Metazoa; phylum Chordata; class Actinopteri; order Salmoniformes; family Salmonidae; genus Coregonus; species Coregonus ussuriensis. Next base: position 82,601,729 of record CM062500.1, read on the forward strand.
CTGGAGGTCAAACAGGTTAAATGGGTTTTGATTCAAATCAGTAGATGGCCAACTCTCTACTCACAGTCTCCTCTGGCCTGTAGGGAATAGAGCAGAAACATAGCCTCTCCTCTCCTCTCCTCTCCTCTCCTCTCCTCTCCTCTCCTCTCCTCTCCTCTCCTCTCCTCTCCTCTCCTCTCCTCTCCTCTCCTCTCCTCTCCTCTCCTCTCCTCTCCTCTCCTCTCCTCTCCTCTCCTCTCGTCTGATGGGCCCTTCTCTTCATGGAGGGGGATGTGTGTTTGGCTTACTGGCAGAAAGTCTTGCCACTGTTTATCAAGCAGCCACAATCCCATTAGGCAGTGGTCTGCCTCCAGACCCCATTAACCTGCTCAGCTGGGAGAACACTCAGCATCCTGCCAATAGCTCATTTCTCTGCTCTGATAAGATCGGCTCAAGATATTCAATGGGCTTCTCTTCAACTCTACCACAGAGAACTGAGGCTGAACCAACCAGTACCGATCTCTCTTCTCTCTCTGTAGTTACACACAATAACAACAGTAGTAGGGCAGGAAGGGAAGCTCCATCCATAAGCCTGATTTCCTCCATACTCAGATCAGTCCTGCCTCTCTCTCTCTCTCTCTCTCCCCCTCCTCTCTCTCTCTCTCCCCCTCCTCTCTCTCTCTCTCTCCCCCTCCTCTCTCTCTCTCTCTCTCTCTCTCTCCCTCCCTCTCTCTCTCTCTCTCCCTCTCTCTCTCTCTCTCTCTCTCTCTCTCTGTCTCTCTCTCTCTCTCCCCCTCCTCTCTCTCTCTCTCCCCCTCCTCTCTCTCTCTCTCTCCCCCTTCTCTCTCTCTCTCTCTCTCTCTCTCTCTCCCTCCCTCTCTCTCTCTCTCTCCCTCTCTCTCTCTCTCTCTCTCTCTCTCTCTCTCTCTCTCTCTCTCTCTCTCTCTCTCTCTCTCTCTCTCTCTCTTTCTCTCTCCTCCCTCCCCTCTCTCTCCTTTCTCTCTCTCGTCTGACAGGAGGGAAACTGATTTCTCTTATCACGGGTGGCCCACAAAGGCCCAGGCCAGCCTGGATGATTAGCATTGGCTGGTGGAGATGTTTCAGGCCCATTTCTATCACCCAGACAGATTGAGCCTTTCACTCTGCCCAGCCAGTGAGTGACACATGGCCTGACTGCGAGGACAACATTGTTATTGGAGTTAAGAAATCAATTTGTATCAAATGTACACTGTAATTTATTTGTTGGCTTTGAAGGGAAACCTGGCTAAGATAAATGGGAATGGACTTCTCTTCCCGCGCTGAGCCGATAAAGTTCTTGTGAAGCCCATGATAGTTCCCGTCAGAGAGAAAGTGACAAACATGTTGAAAGTTGTGATCTTTAAATCTCAAAAAGAACACCTTGTTGGACATGATAGAACGTTTCTACCTTTCCCCCCCCCATCTGTCAGACAGCCATGCTGACATATGGCTTCAGTATTTTTGCTGACATTTGCTTTATCACATACATCTAGCGGCACAGAGGAGAGATGTTAGTTCCTTTTTAATATTTTAACTGGATTCACAGTAAGCGTCCACGCGCTCATATCAAGATGGTCTTTCAGGATTAACTATATTAATTTCTGCTTCTTATATTTCAAGCCTCTGAAACAATATTGATGTTCAGCGATATGGATCCTATAGTGAGGATGAAATGGAAATAGCTCCGTTGTTTTGAAACAGGTTAGAGTAACACTTCTTCAGTCATCACCTGAGAGCTTCACCACATACTGTTTGTCTGTACCAGTTCAGGTGCTTTTTACCAAAGTCATATAAACCTGTGATACAACGTTTGTATTTTAATTCATTCATTTGAAACCTACAATATGACTTTTTAAGATATGTTGAGCTAGACATTTCTTCAAAATAATATAATACAGGCTCTGATGAAGGAGATTCATGCTGAAACATAAACCTGTTGTTTATTTGTCCCTTCAATATATCTATCAGACTGATGCAGAAACAGAGTGCTCCCTTTTTCGAGTTGATTTATCTTGGGGTAAAGAAGGTTGTTTACATTTTAGACATATTTGACCTCTATAAATCACTAATGCCTTAACTATATGCCAACATTTTCCTGGCATATTTAAAATGAATATGGCTTATTTTTCTGTGGTAACAGTGTGTACACACCTCTTAGAACTGTTTACCCCCGGCTTAATCTCAGTAGGCAACACTCTAAACATCATGCTCAATCTGAGTAGGCAACACTCTAAACATCATGCTCAATCTGAGTAGGCAACACTCTAAACATCAAGCTCAATCTGAGTAGGCAACACTCTAAACATCAAGCTCAATCTGAGTAGGCAACACTCTAAACATCATGCTCAATCTGAGTAGGCAACACTCTAAACATCATGCTCAATCTGAGTAGGCAACACTCTAAACATCATGCTCAATCTGAGTAGGCAACACTCTAAACATCATGCTCAATCTGAGTAGGCAACACTCTAAACATCATGCTCAATCTGAGTAGGCAACACTCTAAACATCAAGCTCAATCTGAGTAGGCAACACTCTAAACATCATGCTCAATCTGAGTAGGCAACACTCTAAACATCATGCCCAATCTGAGTAGGCAACACTCTAAACATCATGCTCAATCTGAGTAGGCAACACTCTAAACATCATGCTCAATCTGAGTAGGCAACACTCTAAACATCATGCTCAATCTCAGTAGGCAACACTCTAAACATCATGCTCAATCTGAGTAGGTAACACTCTAAACATCATGCTCAATCTGAGTAGGCAACACTCTAAACATCATGCTCAATCTGAGTAGGCCACACTCTAAACAGCATGCTCAATCTAACTTGGCAACACTCTAAACATCATGCTCAATCTGAGTAGTCAACACTCTAAACATCATGCTCAATCTGAGTAGGCAACACTCTAAACATCATGCTTAATCTCAGTAGGCAACACTATAAACATCATGCTTAATCTCAGTAGGCAACACGATAAACATCATGCTTAATCTCAGTAGGCAACACTATAAACATCATGCTTAATCTCAGTAGGCAACACTATAAACATCATGCTTAATCTCAGTAGGCAACACTATAAACATCATGCTTAATCTCAGTAGGCAACACTATAAACATCATGCTTAATCTCAGTAGGCAACACTATAAACATCATGCTTAATCTCAGTAGGCAACACTATAAACATCATGCTTAATCTCAGTAGGCAACACTATAAACATCATGCTTAATCTCAGTAGGCAACACTATAAACATCATGCTTAATCTCAGTAGGCAACACTATAAACATCATGCTTAATCTCAGTAGGCAACACTATAAACATCATGCTTAATCTCAGTAGGCAACACTATAAACATCATGCTTAATCTCAGTAGGCAACACTATAAACATCATGCTTAATCTCAGTAGGCAACACTATAAACATCATGCTTAATCTCAGTAGGCAACACTATAAACATTATGCTTAATCTAAGTAGGCAATACTCTAAGCTTCATACTGTGCAGACTGTTAACACTTCATCCACTAGGGGCCACTTAGAAGGAAAATCTCTCTTAGCACTCTGAAATTCCTTCTCACATCACTGCACATTAAATGGTGCAGCTAATTGTCCTCTTGGCGTCTGTGAGTAGAATGATTACATCCAGATGTCTTTGACTACAAAGGTCACTATCAGATTGAAGAAAGCTCAAACTATAACTAAAGGTCCTAAAAAGCAATGTTAAATGCTAAACAAGGATGCTATATTACCACCAAAAGCATACATATTGGACTATTAAAAAAAGGCTGGTCTAAATCATGCAACAGGAAGACATGAACTCACTGTCCTGTCTCTAGCTCTGAGGATGGGAGTAGCATTCTATCCTATTAAGATCAAGAGGCAGTTTAGCATTTTTCTTGGCCGGTAGAAAACAGGTGGTTATCTGGACACATCAAACATATATTAAGCCTGCAGGTTGACCTGGGGAAGTTGCTCAGTCTGGTTTTATATAGGTCGTAGCAGAGCCTGTCCTGAATTGCTGCTAAAATATAGATATGCAAATGTCTCAAAGGAAGCAGAATTGAAAAAGGCTGTGGCGATGCCTCAAAGCCACATACTCTAAAGCCAAACAAGATTATGAAAATTGAATCATTTCAAAAGCTGTGGGCAGAATGTAAAGTTGTTAGCATGTTAATCCCAAGGCAAGCAGGTAAGCACCGCTGTGTTTATCAACACAGTGGAGAGGACTGCCGCTATACGTTGGTTTACTGGAATGAAATAATAGTGTCTGAGAACGGAACCTTTATATCACGTTGTTTAATAGTGTTCTGGTCAGAATACTGTCTGAGAACGGAACCTTTATATCAAGTTGTTTCATAGTGTTCTGGTCAGAATACTGTCTGAGAACGGAACCTTTATATCACGTTGTTTAATGGTGTTCTGGTCAGAATACTGTCTGAGAACGGAACCTTTATATCACGTTGTTTAATGGTGTTCTGGTCAGAATACTCTCTGAGAACGGAACCTTTATATCACGTTGTTTAATAGTGTTCTGGTCAGAATACTGTCTGAGAACGGAACCTTTATATCACGTTGTTTCATAGTGTTCTGGTCAGAATACTGTCTGAGAACGGAACCTTTATATCACGTTGTTTCATAGTGTTCTGGTCAGAATACTGTCTGAGAACGGAACCTTTATATCACGTTGTGTAATAGTGTTCTGGTCAGAATACTGTCTGAGAACGGAACCTTTATATCACGTTGTTTCATAGTGTTCTGGTCAGAATACTGTCTGAGAACGGAACCTTTATATCACGTTGTTTAATGGTGTTCTGGTCAGAATACTGTCTGAGAACGGAACCTTTATATCACGTTGTTTCATAGTGTTCTGGTCAGAATACTGTCTGAGAACGGAACCTTTATATCACGTTGTTTAATGGTGTTCTGGTCAGAATACTCTCTGAGAACGGAACCTTTATATCACGTTGTTTAATAGTGTTCTGGTCAGAATACTGTCTGAGAACGGAACCTTTATATCACGTTGTTTCATAGTGTTCTGGTCAGAATACTGTCTGAGAACGGAACCTTTATATCACGTTGTTTCATAGTGTTCTGGTCAGAATACTGTCTGAGAACGGAACCTTTATATCACGTTGTTTAATAGTGTTCTGGTCAGAATACTGTCTGAGAACGGAACCTTTATATCACGTTGTTTCATAGTGTTCTGGTCAGAATACTGTCTGAGAACGGAACCTTTATATCACGTTGTTTAATGGTGTTCTGGTCAGAATACTGTCTGAGAACGGAACCTTTATATCACGTTGTTTCATAGTGTTCTGGTCAGAATACTGTCTGAGAACGGAACCTTTATATCACGTTGTTTAATCGTGTTCTGGTCAGAATAATGTCTGAGAACGGAACCTTTATATCACGTTGTTTCATAGTGTTCTGGTCAGAATACTGTCTGAGAACGGAACCTTTATATCACGTTGTTTAATGGTGTTCAGGTCAGAATACTGTCTGAGAACGGAACCTTTATATCACGTTGTTTCATAGTGTTCTGGTCAGAATACTGTCTGAGAACGGAACCTTTATATCACGTTGTTTAATAGTGTTCTGGTCAGAATACTGTCTGAGAACGGAACCTTTATATCACGTTGTTTAATAGTGTTCTGGTCAGAATACTGTCTGAGAACGGAACCTTTATATCACGTTGTTTCATAGTGTTCTGGTCAGAATACTGTCTGAGAACGGAACCTTTATATCACGTTGTATAATAGTGTTCTGGTCAGAATACTGTCTGAGAACGGAACCTTTATATCACGTTGTTTAATAGTGTTCTGGTCAGAATACTGTCTGAGAACGGAACCTTTATATCACGTTGTTTAATAGTGTTCTGGTCAGAATACTGTCTGAGAACGGAACCTTTACTTTATATCACGTTGTTTAATAGTGTTCTGGTCAGAATACTGTCTGAGAACGGAACCTTTATATCACGTTGTTTAATAGTGTTCTGGTCAGAATACTGTCTGAGAACGGAACCTTTATATCACGTTGTTTAATAGTGTTCTGGTCAGAATACTGTCTGAGAACGGAACCTTTATATCACGTTGTTTAATAGTGTTCTGGTCAGAATACTGTCTGAGAACGGAACCTTTATATCACGTTGTTTCATAGTGTTCTGGTCAGAATACTGTCTGAGAACGGAACCTTTATATCACGTTGTTTAATGGTGTTCTGGTCAGAATACTGTCTGAGAACGGAACCTTTATATCACGTTGTTTCATAGTGTTCTGGTCAGAATACTGTCTGAGAACGGAACCTTTATATCACGTTGTTTAATAGTGTTCTGGTCAGAATACTGTCTGAGAACGGAACCTTTATATCACGTTGTTTAATAGTGTTCTGGTCAGAATACTGTCTGAGAACAGAACGGAACCTTTATATCACGTTGTTTAATAGTGTTCTGGTCAGAATACTGTCTGAGAACGGAACCTTTATATCACGTTGTTTCATAGTGTTCTGGTCAGAATACTGTCTGAGAACGGAACCTTTATATCACGTTGTTTAATAGTGTTCTGGTCAGAATACTGTCTGAGAACGGAACCTTTATATCACGTTGTTTAATAGTGTTCTGGTCAGAATACTGTCTGAGAACGGAACCTTTATATCACGTTGTTTAATAGTGTTCTGGTCAGAATACTGTCTGAGAACGGAACCTTTATATCACGTTGTTTAATATTGTTCTGGTCAGAATACTCTCTGAGAACGGAACCTTTATATCACGTTGTTTAATAGTGTTCTGGTCAGAATACTGTCTGAGAACGGAACCTTTATATCACGTTGTTTAATAGTGTTCTGGTCAGAATACTGTCTGAGAACGGAACCTTTATATCACGTTGTTTTGTTCTGGTCAGAATACTGTCTGAGAACGGAACCTTTATATCACGTTGTTTAATAGTGTTCTGGTCAGAATACTGTCTGAGAACGGAACCTTTATATCACGTTGTTTAATAGTGTTCTGGTCAGAATACTGTCTGAGAACGGAACCTTTATATCACGTTGTTTAATAGTGTTCTGGTCAGAATACTGTCTGAGAACGGAACCTTTATATCACGTTGTTTAATAGTGTTCTGGTCAGAATACTGTCTGAGAACGGAACCTTTATATCACGTTGTTTAATAGTGTTCTGGTCAGAATACTGTCTGAGAACGGAACCTTTATATCACGTTGTTTAATAGTGTTCTGGTCAGAATACTGTCTGAGAACGGAACCTTTATATCACGTTGTTTAATAGTGTTCTGGTCAGAATACTGTCTGAGAACGGAACCTTTATATCACGTTGTTTAATAGTGTTCTGGTCAGAATACTGTCTGAGAGAACGGAACCTTTATATCACGTTGTTTAATAGTGTTCTGGTCAGAATACTGTCTGAGAACGGAACCTTTATATCACGTTGTTTAATAGTGTTCTGGTCAGAATACTGTCTGAGAACGGAACCTTTATATCACGTTGTTTAATAGTGTTCTGGTCAGAATACTGTCTGAGAACGGAACCTTTATATCACGTTGTTTAATAGTGTTCTGGTCAGAATACTGTCTGAGAACGGAACCTTTATATCACGTTGTTTAATAGTGTTCTGGTCAGAATACTGTCTGAGAACGGAACCTTTATATCACGTTGTTTAATAGTGTTCTGGTCAGAATACTGTCTGAGAACGGAACCTTTATATCACGTTGTTTAATAGTGTTCTGGTCAGAATACTGTCTGAGAACGGAACCTTTATATCACGTTGTTTAATAGTGTTCTGGTCAGAATACTGTCTGAGAACGGAACCTTTATATCACGTTGTTTAATAGTGTTCTGGTCAGAATACTGCTGTCTGAGAACGGAACCTTTATATCACGTTGTTTAATAGTGTTCTGGTCAGAATACTGTCTGAGAACGGAACCTTTATATCACGTTGTTTAATAGTGTTCTGGTCAGAATACTGTCTGAGAACGGAACCTTTATATCACGTTGTTTAATAGTGTTCTGGTCAGAATACTGTCTGAGAACGGAACCTTTATATCACGTTGTTTAATAGTGTTCTGGTCAGAATACTGTCTGAGAACGGAACCTTTATATCACGTTGTTTAATAGTGTTCTGGTCAGAATACTGTCTGAGAACGGAACCTTTATATCACGTTGTTTAATAGTGTTCTGGTCAGAATACTGTCTGAGAACGGAACCTTTATATCACGTTGTTTAATAGTGTTCTGGTCAGAATACTGTCTGAGAACGGAACCTTTATATCACGTTGTTTAATAGTGTTCTGGTCAGAATACTGTCTGAGAACGGAACCTTTATATCACGTTGTTTAATAGTGTTCTGGTCAGTCAGAATACTGTCTGAGAACGGAACCTTTATATCACGTTGTTTAATAGTGTTCTGGTCAGAATACTGTCTGAGAACGGAACCTTTATATCACGTTGTTTAATAGTGTTCTGGTCAGAATACTGTCTGAGAACGGAACCTTTATATCACGTTGTTTAATAGTGTTCTGGTCAGAATACTGTCTGAGAACGGAACCTTTATATCACGTTGTTTAATAGTGTTCTGGTCAGAATACTGTCTGAGAACGGAACCTTTATATCACGTTGTTTAATAGTGTTCTGGTCAGAATACTGTCTGAGAACGGAACCTTTATATCACGTTGTTTAATAGTGTTCTGGTCAGAATACTGTCTGAGAACGGAACCTTTATATCACGTTGTTTAATAGTGTTCTGGTCAGAATACTGTCTGAGAACGGAACCTTTATATCACGTTGTTTAATAGTGTTCTGGTCAGAATACTGTCTGAGAACGGAACCTTTATATCACGTTGTTTAATAGTGTTGTGTTCTGGTCAGAATACTGTCTGAGAACGGAACCTTTATATCACGTTGTTTAATAGTGTTCTGGTCAGAATACTGTCTGAGAACGGAACCTTTATATCACGTTGTTTAATAGTGTTCTGGTCAGAATACTGTCTGAGAACGGAACCTTTATATCACGTTGTTTAATAGTGTTCTGGTCAGAATACTGTCTGAGAACGGAACCTTTATATCACGTTGTTTAATAGTGTTCTGGTCAGAATACTGTCTGAGAACGGAACCTTTATATCACGTTGTTTAATAGTGTTCTGGTCAGAATACTGTCTGAGAACGGAACCTTTATATCACGTTGTTTAATAGTGTTCTGGTCAGAATACTGTCTGAGAACGGAACCTTTATATCACGTTGTTTCATAGTGTTCTGGTCAGAATACTGTCTGAGAACGGAACCTTTATATCACGTTGTTTAATAGTGTTCTGGTCAGAATACTGTCTGAGAACGGAACCTTTATATCACGTTACGTTGTTTAATAGTGTTCTGGTCAGAATACTGTCTGAGAACGGAACCTTTATATCACGTTGTTTAATAGTGTTCTGGTCAGAATACTGTCTGAGAACGGAACCTTTATATCACGTTGTTTAATAGTGTTCTGGTCAGAATACTGTCTGAGAACGGAACCTTTATATCACGTTGTTTAATAGTGTTCTGGTCAGAATACTGTCTGAGAACGGAACCTTTATATCACGTTGTTTAATAGTGTTCTGGTCAGAATACTGTCTGAGAACGGAACCTTTATATCACGTTGTTTAATAGTGTTCTGGTCAGAATACTGTCTGAGAACGGAACCTTTATATCACGTTGTTTAATAGTGTTCTGGTCAGAATACTGTCTGAGAACGGAACCTTTATATCACGTTGTTTAATAGTGTTCTGGTCAGAATACTGTCTGAGAACGGAACCTTTATATCACGTTGTTAATAGTGTTCTGGTCAGAATACTGTCTGAGAACGGAACGGAACCTTTATATCACGTTGTTTAATAGTGTTGTTTAATAGTGTTTCTGGTCAGAATACTGTCTGAGAACGGAACCTTTATATCACGTTGTTTAATAGTGTTCTGGTCAGAATACTGTCTGAGAACGGAACCTTTATATCACGTTGTTTAATAGTGTTCTGGTCAGAATACTGTCTGAGAACGGAACCTTTATATCACGTTGTTTAATAGTGTTCTGGTCAGAATACTGTCTGAGAACGGAACCTTTATATCACGTTGTTTAATAGTGTTCTGGTCAGAATACTGTCTGAGAACGGAACCTTTATATCACGTTGTTTAATAGTGTTCTGGTCAGAATACTGTCTGAGAACGGAACCTTTATATCACGTTGTTTAATAGTGTTCTGGTCAGAATACTGTCTGAGAACGGAACCTTTATATCACGTTGTTTAATAGTGTTCTGGTCAGAATACTGTCTGAGAACGGAACCTTTATATCACGTTGTTTTGTTTAATAGTGTTCTGGTCAGAATACTGTCTGAGAACGGAACCTTTATATCACGTTGTTTAATAGTGTTCTGGTCAGAATACTGTCTGAGAACGGAACCTTTATATCACGTTGTTTAATAGTGTTCTGGTCAGAATACTGTCTGAGAACGGAACCTTTATATCACGTTGTTTAATAGTGTTCTGGTCAGAATACTGTCTGAGAACGGAACCTTTATATCACGTTGTTTAACCCTTGGCCTACAATGGTCACTCCCCCGCTGAAATCTAATTAACATAATAAAAACATCCCCATCAAAATACGTCTGTTTAAGCTAGAGACATGTATTTTTTTGCATTGGATGCGTCTCAATCTACTGCATCCGCCGATATTCCCCTTTTACATCTGCGGTGAAAGGTGGAAGAGCTAGAGCGGTGTTTGTCAGACCATGAGACATCCCGGTCTTCTCACGAAAACGTCTGTAGCGTCAGAAGCTTCACAAGACTGGTCTGAAGTTGGTTAAGCCTCTTCTGCCAACTTCTGTCTGTAGCGTCCCAACGGTTTGGGCTACACACTAATATGACCCCATCGGTGGAAAGCTGAGACTATCACGAACACGATTGTGTTCTCCGTTTTGACCTAGGACGCCCACAAGACTCGTTTGAAGTTCCCCGGTACCGGTAAAAAAAAATATTGAAGTATACATGGAGATAGTTTAGTGCCTAAAAAAGGGGGATAAATACATATAAAAAATATATATAGTTTCCTGATCTTTCTTACGTATATCTCTCAGATATAAGACACACACTTCAGAACAAACTTCCTTTTGATATTTATTTTTTTACTATCTGTTGTTCAATGTAGTGAATCTGTTATTCAATGTGTTTCTGTTGGCTAATAGCAGTAATGCCAAAATTCTAAATCAAATAGCTAAATGATCCTTGGTATGACCATCTTAAAACAATTCCATATGTTAGCTTAGAACCTTTGCCTTGCTCCAGAACCTGATTTGCAGTCCGCGTTCCAATTAATCCCAAAGGTGTTCGAAGGGGTTCAGGTCAGGGCTCTGTGCAGGCCAGTCAAGTTCTTCCACACCGATCTCGACAAACCATTTCTGTACGGACCTCGCTTTGTGCATGGCACAGGAGGTTGGTGGCACATTAATTAGGGAGGATGTGCTCATGGTAATGGCTGGCGCGGAATTGGTGGAATGTTATCAAATACATCAAACAAATGGTTTCCATGGTTTCCATGTGTTTATGCCATTCCATTAGCTCCCTTCCGGCCATTATTATGAGCCGTCCTCCCCTCAGCAGCCTCCATTGGTGCACAGGGGCATTTTCATGCTGAAACAGGAAAAGGCCTTCCCCAAACTGTTGCCACAAAGGTGGAAGCACAGAATCATCTGGAATGTCATTGTAGGCTGTAGCGTTAAGATTTCCCTTCACTGGAACTAAGGGGCCTAGCCCGAACCATGAAAAACAGCCCCAGACCATTATTCCTCCTCCACCAAACTTTACAGTTGGCAAGATGCATTGGGGCAGGTATCGTTCTCCTGGCATCCACCAAACCCAGATTTGTCCGTCGGAATGCCAGATGGTGAAGCGGGATTCATCACTCCAGAGAACGCGTTTCCACTGCTCCAGAGTCCAATGGCGGCGAGCTTTACACCACTCCAACCAACGCTTGGCATTGTATGTGTCATGGCTTTACACCCCCTGATATATCGTGGTTAAAGAGTTACCTGTCTAACAGAACACAGAGGGTGTTCTTTTATTGGAAGCCTCTCCAACATAATCCAGGTAGAATCAGGAATTCTCCATCTTTATTAACAACTTTATTAACAACATGCCACTGGCTTTGATTTAAAGCTATGTACAATACCGTTCAAAAGTTTGGGGTCACTTAGAAATGTCCTTGTTTTCGAAAGAAAAGCAATTTTTTTGTCCATTAAAATAACATCAAATTGATCAGAAATACAGTGTAGACATTGTTAATGTTGTAAATGGCTATTGTAGCTGGATTTGTAATGGAATATCTACATAGGAGTACAGAGGCCCTTTATCAGCAACCATCAGTCCTGTGTTCCAATGGCACGTTGTGTTTGCTAATCCAAGTTTATCATTTTAAAAGGCTAATTGATCATTAGAAAACCCTTTTGCAATTATGTTAGCACAGCTGAAAACTGTTGTGCTAATTAAAGAAGCAATAAAACTGGCCTTCATGAGACTAGTTGAGTATCTGGAGTATCAGCAATTGTGGGTTCAATTACAGGCTCAAAATGGCCAGAAACAAATAAATGTATTCTGAAACTCGTCAGTCTGTTCTTGTTCTGAGAAATGAAGGCTATTCCATGCGAGAAATTGCCAAGAAACTGAAGATCTCGTACAACGCTGTGTACTACTCCCTTCACGGAACAGCGCAAACTGGCTCCAACCAGAATAGAAAGAGGAGTGGGAGGCCCCGGTGCACAACTGAGCAAGAGGACAAATACATTAGAGTGTCTAGTTTGAGAAACAGACGTCTCACATGTCCCCAACTGGCAGCTTCATTAAATTGTACCCGCAAAACACCAGTCTCAACGTCAACAGTGAAGAGGCGACTCAGGGATGCTGACCTAGGCAGAACGAGCAGTATGGCTGGTGGCATTGTCATGCTGGAGGGTCATGTCAGGATGAGCCTGCAGAAAGGGTACCACATGATGGAGGAGGATGTCTTCCCTGTAACGCTCAGCGTTGAGATTGCCTGCAATGACAACGAGCTCAGTCCGATGATGCAGTGACACACCGCCCCAGACCTTGACGGACCCTCCACCTCCAAATCGATCCCGCTCCAGAATACAGGACTCGGTGTAACTCTCATTCCTTCGACGATAAACGCGAATCCGACCATCACCCCTGGTGAGACAAAACTGCGACTCATCAGTGAAGAGCTCTTTTTGCCAGTCCTGTCTGGTCCAGCGACGGTGGGTTTGTGCCCATAGGCGACGTTGTTGCCGGTGATGTCTGGTGAGGACCTGCCTTACAACAGGCCTACAAGCCCTCAGTCCAGCCTCTCTCAGCCTAAGGCACGTTCACGCAGATGAGCAGGGACCCTGGGCATCTTTCTTTTGGTGTTTTTCAGTCAGTAGAAAGGCCTCTTTAGTGTCCTAAGTTTTCATAACTGTGACCTTAATTGCCTACTGTCTGTAAGCTGTTAGTGTCTTAATGACCGTTCCACAGGTTCATGTTCATTAATTGTTTATGGTTAATCGAATAAGCATAGGAAACAGTGTTTAAACCCTTTACAATGAAGATCTGTTAAGTTATATGGATTTTTACGAATTATCTTTGAAAGACAGGTCCTGAAAAAGGGACGTTTCTTTTTTTGCTGAGTTTACCTATGTAAATTATATAGTAAGTAACACTATTTAAAATGCCGATAAAGAGTATTCCACATAATAACCACTAAGAGTATTCCACATAATAACCACTAAGAGTATTCCACATGTTTCAGAAAAGCAGAGAATAATGCAGTTACGTGAGTCCCGTTGGTAGTAAATCCTTGATCGGAGGTCATCCATCGTATTATCAAGTGACTGTACATAGAATGGAGGGAAGACATGGCTGCCTTAATCTCACCAGGGTTCCCCCTCTCTTGCCTTCACTCCCCCTCTCCTGCCTTCTCTCCCCCTCTCCTGCCTTCACTCCCCCTCTCCTTCCTTCACTCCCCCTCTCCTGCCTTCACTCCCCCTCTCCTGCCTTCACTCCCCCTCTCCTGCCTTCACTCCCCCTCTCCTGTCTTCTCTCCCCCTCTCCTGCCTTCACTCCCCCTCTCCTGCCTTCACTCCCCCTCTCCTGCCTTCACTCCCCCTCTCCTGCCTTCACTCCCCCTCTCCTGCCTTCTCTCCCCCTCTCCTGCCCTGCCTTCACTCCCCCTCTCCTGCCTTCACTCCCCCTCTCCTGCCTTCACGCCCCCTCTCCTGCCTTCTCTCCCCTCTCCTGCCTTCACTCCCCCTCTCCTGCCTTCACTCCCCCTCTCCTGCCTTCACTCCCCCTCTCCTGCCTTCACTCCCCCTCTCCTGCCTTCACTCCCCCTCTCCCACCTTCACTCCCCCTCTCCTGCCTTCACTCCCCCTCCCCTGCCTTCTCTCCCCCTCTCCTGCCTTCTCTCCCCCTCTCCTGCCTTCACTCCCCCTCTCCTGCCTTCACTCCCCCTCTCCCACCTTCACTCCCCCTCTCCTGCCTTCACTCCCCCTCCCCTGCCTTCTCTCCCCCTCTCCTGCCTTCTCTCCCCCTCTCCTGCCTTCACTCCCCCTCTCCTGCCTTCTCTCCCCTCTCCTGCCTTCACTCCCCCTCTCCTGCCTTCACTCCCCCTCTCCTGCCTTCACTCCCCCTCTCCTGCCTTCACTCCCCCTCTCCTGCCTTCACTCCCCCTCTCCTGCCTTCACTCCCCCTCTCCTGCCTTCACTCCCCCTCTCCTGCCTTCTCTCCCCCTCTCCTGACTTCACTCCCCCTCTCCTGCCTTCACTCCCCCTCTCCTGCCTTCTCTCCCCCTCTCCTGCCTTCACTCCCCCTCTCCTGCCTTCTCTCCCCCTCTCCTGCCTTCACTCCCCCTCTCCTGCCTTCACTCCCCCTCTCCTGCCTTCACTCCCCCTCTCCTGCCTTCACTCCCCCTCTCCTGCCTTCACTCCCCCTCTCCTGCCTTCACTTCCCCTCTCCTGCCTTCACTCCCCCTCTCCTGCCTTCACTCTCCTCTCCTGCCTTCTCTCCCCTCTCCTGTCTTCTCTCCCCCTCTCTTGCCTTCACTCCCCCTCTCCTACCTTCACTCCCCCTCTCCTACCTTCACTCTCCTCTCCTGCCTTCTCTCCCCCTCTCCTGCCTTCACTCCCCCTCCCCTCTCCTGCCTTCACTCCCCCTCTCCTACCTTCACTCCCCCTCTCCTGCCTTCACCCCTCCTCTCCTGTAACACCGGCGTTTCCTCTTGTATACCCTGAACGTTGATATCAGCAAACTGCTCTCCCACACAACGCCATACACGTGGTCTGCGGTTGTGAGGCCGGTTGGACGTACTACCAAATTCTCTAAAACGACGTTGGAGGCGGCTTATGGTAGAGAAATTAACATTTAACTTCTGGCAACAGCTCTGGTGGACAACTTGAGACATCTGTGGAATTTGTGTGACAAAACTGCACATTTTAGTGTGGCCGTTTTAATGTCCCCAGCAGAAGGTGCACCTGTGTAATGATCATGCTGTTTAATCAATTTCTGGATGGATTATCTTGGCAAAGGAGAAATGCTCACTAACAGGGATGTAAATAGATTTTTGCACAAAATTTGAGAGATATAAGCTTTTTGTGTGTGTAACATTTCTGGGATCTTTAATTTCAGCTCATGAAACATCGGACTTTACATGTTGAGTTTATATTTTAGTTCAGTGTACATATCACAACCAGAAGCCATGGATTACAGGCAACATCCACACTGAGTTAAAGGCTTGAGCTGCAGCTTTCAAGGAGTGGGACATTAACCCGGACGCTTATAAGAAATCCTGCTACGACCTCCGATGGGTCATCAAACAGGATAAGGGTCAATACAGGACTAAGATTGAATCTTACTACGCCGGCTCTGACATTCGTCGAATGTGGTAGGTTCTTGCAAACTATCACAGACTACAAAGGGAAACCCGACACGAGCTGCACAGTGACGAGAGCCTTCCAGACGAGCCTTCTGTGCTCACTTCGATGCAAGCAACACTGAACCATGCATGAGAGCACCAGCAGTTCGAGACGACTGTGTGATCTCAGTCTCCGTAGCCGATGTGAGTAAGACCTTTAAACAGGTTAACATTTACAAGGCTGCATGGCCAGATGGATTACCAGGTCGCATACTCAGAGCATGCGCTGACTAGCTGGCAAGTGTCTTCACTGACATTTTCAACCTCTCAATAACCCTGTCTGTAATACCTGCTCGCGACTCCAACACCATCATTAAAGTTGCTGAAGACACGACGGTGGATGAGAGGTCAGTGACCTGGCAGTGTCGGGACAGCGACCTCTCCCTCAACGTCAGCAAGACAAAGGAGCTGACTGTAGACTACAGGAAAGGGAGGGCCGAGCGCACCGTGGTGTAAAGTAAAAAAGTAAAAATACTTTAAAGTACTACTTAAGTCATTTTTTGGGGTGTCTGTACTTTACAATTAATATTTTTGACAACTTTTACTTTTACTTCACTACATTCCTAAAGAAAATAATATACTTTTTACTCCATACATTTTCCCTGACACCTAAAAGTATTCGTTACATTTCGAATGCTTAACAGGACAGGATATTTTTCCAATTCACGCACTTATCAAGAGAACACGTGGTCATCCCTACTGCCTCTGATCTGGCGGACTCACTGTTGGAGTCTGACCCTGGCTATCCGTAAATTAAAAAAATAAGAACATTGTGCTGTCTGGTTTGCTTAATATAAGAAAAATATGTATAGCATTACTTTACTTGTGATACTTAAGTATATTTAAATCCAAATACGTTTAGACTTTTACTCAAGTAGTATTTTACTGGGTGACTTTCACTTGAGTCATTTTCTATTGTCTCTTTACTTTTACTCAAGTATGACAACTGGGGACTTTTTCCACCACTGTGAGCCCCCATACACATCAACGGGCTGTAGTGGAGTGGGTCGAGACCTTCAAGTTCCTTAGTGTCCACAAGTGGTACCGATCCACCAAGTCTGGAACCAACAGGACCCTGAGTCCACACCCAAGCCATAAGACTGAATAGTATGTTAAATAGTTAACCAAATAGCTACCCGAACTATCTGCATTGACCCTTTTTGCACTAACTCTTTTGACTCATCACATATGCTGCTGTTACTGTTTATTATCTATCCTGATGCCTAGTCACTTTATCCCTACCTATATGTAGATATCTACCTCAATTAACTTGTACCCCTGCACATCGACTCGGTACTGGTACCCCGTGTATATAGCCAAGTTATTACCTGGTACCCCTGCACATCGACTCGGTGGTGCAGTGGTTTAAGGCACTGCATCGCAGTGCTAGCTGTGCCACTAGAGATCCTGGTTCGGCGCACAATTGGCCCAGCGTCGTCCAGGGTAGGGGAGGGAATGGCCGGCAGGGATGTAGCTCAGTTGGTAGAGCATGAGTTTGCAACACCAGGGTTGTGGGTTCGATTCCCACGGGGGGCCAGTATGAAAAATAAAAAAATAAAGTATGCACTCACTAACTGTAAGTCACTCTGGATAAGAGCGTCTGCTAAATGACAAAAATGTAAAAAATGTACTGGTACCCCTTGTATATAGCCAAGTTATTACCTCGTACCCCTGCACATCGACTCAGTACTGGTACTCCCTGTATAAAGCCAAGTTATTTCCTGGTACCCCTGCACATCGACTCGGTACTGGTTTCCCATGTACAGTGCATTGGAAAAGTATTCAGACCACTTGACTTTTTCCACATTTTGTTACATTACAGCCTTATTCTACAATGGATTTAATGGTATTTTTTGCTCATCAATCTACAAACAATACCCCATAATGACAAAGCAAAAACAGGTTTCTAGAAATGTTATATCATTTATTACATAAAATATCACATTTACATAAGTATTCAGACCCTTTACTCAGTACTTTGTTGAAGCACCATCGGCAGCCATTACAGCCTTGAGTCTTCTTGGGTATGACACTTTATGCTTGGCACACCTGTATTTGGGGAGTTTCTCCCATTCTTCTCTGCAGATCCTCTCAAGCTCTGTCAGGTTGGATGGGGAGCGTTACTGCACAGCTATTTTCAGGTCTCTCCAGAGATGTTCGATCGGGTTCAGGCTCTGGCTGGGCCACTCAAGGACATTCAGAGACTTGTCCCGAAGCCACTCCTTCTTTGTCTTGCCTGTGTGCTTAGGGTCGTTGTCCTGTTGGAAGGTGAACCTTCACCCCAGTCTGAGGTCCTGAACGCTCTGGAGCAGGTTTTCATCAAGGATCTCTCTGTACTTTGCTCTGTTCATCTTTCCCTCGATCCTGACTAGTCTCCCAGTCCCTGCAGCTGAAAAACATCCCCACAGCATGATGCTGCCACCACCATGCTTCACCGTAGGGATGGTGCCAGGTTTCCTCCAGACGTGACGCTTGGCATTCAGGTCAAAGAGTTCAATCTTGGTTTCATCAGACCAGAGAATCTTGTTTCTCATGGTCTGAGAGTCCTTTAGGTGCCTTTTGGCAAACTCCAAGCGTGCTGTCATGTGCCTTTTACTGAGGAGTGGCTTCCGTCTGGCCACTCTACCATAAAGGCCTGATTGGTGGAGTGCTGCAGAGATGGTTGTCCTTCTGGAAGTTCCGCCCATCTCCACAGAGGAACTCTGGAGCTCTGTCAGAGTGACCGTCGGGTTCTTGGTCACCTCCCTGACCAAGGCCCCTCTCCCCCATTTGCTCAGTTTGGCCAGGTGGCCAGTTCTAGGAAGTGTCTTGGTGGTTCCAAACTTCTTCCATTTAAGAATGATGGAGGCCACTGTGTTCTTGTGGACCTTCAATACTGCAGAATATATTTGGGTACCCTTCCCCAGATTTGTGCCACCCTAATGTCTTGGTTTTTGCTCTGACATGCACTGTCAACTGTGGGACATTATATAGACAGGTGTGTGCCTTTCCAAATCATGTCCAATCAATTTAATTGTCAAGTTGTAGCAACATCTCAAGGATGATCAATGGGAAAAGGATGCACCTGAGCTCAATTTCGAGTCATAGCAAAGGGTCTGAATACGTATGTAAATAAGGTATGTCTGTTTTTTATTTGTAAGACATTTGCAAAAAAAATCTAAAAACCTGTTTTCACTTTGTCATTATGGGGTATTGTGTTTAGCTTGATGAGGAATAAAATGTATTTAATCCATTCTAAAATAAGGCTATAATGTAACAACATGTGGAAAAAGTCAAGGGGTCTGAATACTTTCCGAATGCGCTGTATATAGCCAAGCTATCTCATGGTGTATTTAATGTGTTATTATTTTTATATTATTTTCTATTGTTCTCTCTGGAAGGTTCCGTCAGGAAGCATTCCACTGTTAGTCTACACCTGTTGTTTACCATGTGACCAATACCATTGGATTTTATTTCATTCAGATTATGGGTCGACAGTCAAACTTTATTTCATTTCACTCTTTAGAAACCTGTAAGCTAAAAAAAATAAATAAAGAGAGTCACAATCTCTCTCTATATATATAAACTAGCAGTAATGTATTGGGTAAAACACCAAGGTTTCGGCGTCACCGTGCCTTCTTCAGGGTCTCTCTAGGATCGTGAAACGTGTTGTATAGTGTCCAAGCTTTCTGACCAGTATGGCAGCACATCTAGCCTGTGTATTTATGGCCTATCATCAGAGATCTGCTGTGAGCTGTTGAGGTCAGCTGTAATCCCACCTGTCACCCCCCAGTGCTGTCGGATCTCTGGCTGGAACACTCACTGATGAGGTACATTACTACTTTACATTAATGCTGGAGTGGACAAGGTTGTGGTTATGATGTCATACCCTGGGTTACTATTAAGGTTAGGAACACTTGTAGTTGTAGGAACCGTACTTTTCAGCAGATTTGGTCAAATACATCAAATGTTTGTTACAAATTGTTTTAAATGTTAGATTTTGAGGTGACTTTCACACAAACAGCCCCTCTGTAGCTTTCCTTGTCAATCCGTAACGTTGAACCACTGCTACTGCTTGGTCTAATCCATCTCCATGTGTCCAGACAGAGTCTCTCCAGACAGTAGAACGTGGTGTTAAGGGTGTGGTAATAATAGAGGTGGCCATGCGTCACTATGTGTTACTGATGTCTGAACTGAACTGAACATTTCAACGGCTAGGGAGTCCCTGTAAGACGGACATTAACATTTTAATACCAGTAGCTAAAAATACTCAGTAGCTGCATAACAACAGGGGAATCTGATCAGGCCATATCCTGTTCCCAAACTGTCTCGTCCCATGCTGTATTGAACGCCCTTTGCCCCTTTAATGTCATGTATTTTAACTGGAAAGCCATAACCCATAACCTGCAGTAGAGAGACGAGGAGATTTACTTTGGCTGTGATGAGAGGCTTCAAATACCAGCCTGCTGACCATTAATCCCAAAACAGATTTACTACTTGTGAGATATTTAGAAACTACAGCGTAAGTGAAAGCAGGAGACGTTGGTGGGTCTGGTTGTCACTGGAGCTCACCAGAGCGCTGGGAAGGATGTCTGGTGGTGGGTCTGGTCGTCACTGGAGCTCACCAGAGTGCTGGGAAGGATGTGTGGTGGTGGGTCTGGTCGTCACTGGTGCTCACCAGAGCGCTCGGAAGGATGTCTGGTGGTGGGTCTGGTCGTCACTGGAGCTCACCTGAGCGCTGGGAAGGATGTCTGGTGGTGGGTCTGGTCGTCACTGGAGCTCACCTGAGCGCTGGGAAGGATGTCTGGTGGTGGGTCTGGTCGTCACTGGAGCTCACCAGAGCGCTCGGAAGGATGTCTGGTGGTGGGTCTGGTCGTCACTGGAGCTCACCAGAGCGCTGGGAAGGATGTCTGGTGGTGGGTCTGGTCGTCACTGGAGCTCACCAGAGCGCTCGCTCGGAAGGATGTCTGGTGGTGGGTCTGGTCGTCACTGGAGCTCACCAGAGCGCTGGGAAGGATGTCTGGTGGTGGGTCTGGTCGTCACTGGAGCTCACCTGAGCGCTGGGAAGGATGTCTGGTGGTGGGTCTGGTCGTCACTGGAGCTCACCTGAGCGCTGGGAAGGATGTCTGGTGGTGGGTCTGGTCGTCACTGGAGCTCACCAGAGCGCTGGGAAGGATGTCTGGTGGTGGGTCTGGTCGTCACTGGAGCTCACCTGAGCGCTGGGAAGGATGTGTGGTGAAAGTTGGGTGCAGTATATTATGATAGAGGTGGAGGAGGGTGCAGCAGTATATTATGATAGAGGTGGAGGAGGGTGCAGCAGTATATTATGATAAAGGTGGAGGAGGGTGCAGCAGTATATTATGATAGAGGTGGAGGAGGGTGTAGCAGTATATTATGATAGAGGTGGAGGAGGGTGCAGCAGTATGTTATGGTAGAGGTGGAGTGGAGGAGGGTGCTGCAGTATATTATGATAGAGGTGGAGGAGGGTGCAGCAGTATATTATGGTAGAGGTGGAGGAGGGTGCAGTATATTATGGTAGAGGTGGAGGAGGGTGCAGCAGTATATTATGGTAGAGGTGGAGGAGGGTGTAGCAGTATATTATGGTAGAGGTGGAGGAGGGTGCAGCAGTATATTATGATAGAGGTGGAGGAGGGTGCAGCAGTATATTATGATAGAGGTGGAGGAGGGTGCAGCAGTATATTATGATAGAGGTGGAGGAGGGTGCAGTATATTATGATAGAGGTGGAGGAGGGTGCAGCAGTATATTATGGTAGAGGTGGAGGAGGGTGCAGCAGTATATTATGATAGAGGTGGAGGAGGGTGTAGCAGTATATTATGATAGAGGTGGAGGAGGGTGTAGCAGTATATTATGATAGAGGTGGAGGAGGGTGCAGCAGTATGTTATGGTAGAGGTGGAGGAGGGTGGGGTGTAGCAGTATATTATGATAGAGGTGGAGGAGGGTGTAGCAGTATATTATGATAGAGGTGGAGGAGGGTGCAGCAGTATATTATGGTAGAGGTGGAGGAGGGTGCAGCAGTATATTATGATAGAGGTGGAGGAGGGTGTAGCAGTATATTATGATAGAGGTGGAGGAGGGTGTAGCAGTATATTATGATAGAGGTGGAGGAGGGTGCAGCAGTATGTTATGGTAGAGGTGGAGGAGGGTGCAGCAGTATATTATGAAAGAGGTGGAGGAGGGTGCAGCAGTATATTATGGTAGAGGTGGAGGAGGGTGCAGCAGTATATTATGATAGAGGTGGAGGAGGGTGTAGCAGTATATTATGATAGAGGTGGAGGAGGGTGCAGCAGTATATTATGGTAGAGGTGGAGGAGGGTGCAGCAGTATATTATGATAGAGGTGGAGGAGGGTGTAGCAGTATATTATGGTAGAGGTGGAGGAGGGTGTAGCAGTATATTATGGTAGAGGTGGAGGAGGGTGCAGCAGTATATTATGGTAGAGTTGGAGGAGGGTGCAGCAGTATATTATGGTAGAGGTGGAGGAGGGTGTAGCAGTATATTATGGTAGAGGTGGAGGAGGGTGTAGCAGTATATTATGGTAGAGGTGGAGGAGGGTGCAGCAGTATATTATGGTAGAGGTGGAGGAGGGTGCAGCAGTATATTATGATAGAGGTGGAGGAGGGTGTAGCAGTATATTATGGTAGAGGTGGAGGAGGGTGCAGCAGTATATTATGGTAGAGGTGGAGGAGGGTGCAGCAGTATGTTATGATAGAGGTGGAGGAGGGTGTAGCAGTATATTATGATAGAGGTGGAGGAGGGTGCAGCAGTATATTATGGTAGAGGTGGAGGAGGGTGCAGTATATTATGATAGAGGTGGAGGAGGGTGCAGCAGTATATTATGATAGAGGTGGAGGAGGGTGTAGCAGTATATTATGGTAGAGGTGGAGGAGGGTGCAGCAGTATATTATGGTAGAGGTGGAGGAGGGTGCAGCAGTATATTATGGTAGAGGTGGAGGAGGGTGCAGCAGTATGTTATGATATATCCTTCCTGTTTGGCCCTGTCCGGGGGTTTCTTCGGATGGGGCCACAGTGTCTCCGGACCGCTCCTGTCTCAGCCTCCAGTATTTATGCTGCAGTAGTTTATGTGTCGGGGGGCTGGGGTTAGTTGGTTATACCTGTAGTACTTCTCCTGTCTTTTCCAGTGTCCTGTGTGAATTTAAGTATGCTCTCTCTAATTCTCTCGTTCTCTCTTTCTCTCTGAGAACCTGAGCCCTAGGACCATACGTCAGGACTACCGGGCATGATGACACCTTGCTGTCCCCAGTCCGCCTGGCCTTGTTGCTATTCCAGTTTCAACTGTTCTGCCTGCGGTTACGAAACCCCTACCTGTCCCAGACCTGCTGTTTTCAACTCTTAATGATCGGCTATGAAAAGCCAACTGAGAGACCTGAGCCCTAGGACCATACGTCGGGACTACCGGCCGTGGTGACTCCTTGCTGTCCCCAGTCCGCCTGGCCTTGCTGCTATTCCAGTTTCAACTGTTCTGCCTGCGGTTATGGAACCCCTACCTGTCCCAGACCTGCTGTTTTCAACTCTTAATGATCGGCTATGAAAAGCCAACTGAGATTTATTCCTGATTATTATTTGACCATGCTTGTCACTTATGAACATTTTTGAACATCTTGGCATGGTTCTGTTATAATCTTCACCCGGCACAGCCAGAAGAGGACTGGCCACCCCTCATAGCCTGGTTCCTCTCTAGGTTTCTTCCTAGGTTTTCGCCTTTCTAGGGAGTTTTTCCTAGCCACCGTGCTTCTACACCTGCATTACTAGCTGTTTTGGGTTTTAGGCTGGGTTTCTGTACAGCACTTCGAGATATTAGCTGATGTAAGAAGGGCTATATAAAATAAAATTGATTGATTGATTGATGATAGACGTGGAGGAGGGTACAGCAGTGTATTATGAGGGTGTACTATGTTTCTAACGGGATCACTGGGGATAAATCTTGCTCAACCCGGTGCTAAGCGCCACATTGTGTTTATGGCCTGCAGATGCCATGGGGCTCGACTAACAGGTTTGGCCTGGAGGGGAGAGAGGTTGAGTTGGGCTGGGGAGAGAGACTGGGCAGCTGGTGTAGAGGGCTGGGGTAGAGGGCTGGGGTAGAGGGCTGGGGTAGAGGGCTGGGGTAGAGGGCTGGGGTAGAGGGCTGGGGTAGAGGGGTAGAGGGCTGGGGTAGAGGGGTAGAGGGCTGGGATAGAGGGCTGGGGTAGAGGGGTAGAGGGCTGGGGTAGAGGGCTGGGGTAGAGGGCTGGGGTAGAGGGCTGGGGTAGAGGGATGGGGTAGAGGGCTGGGGTAGAGGGCTGGGGTAGAGGGATGGGGTAGAGGGGTGGGGTAGAGAGATGGGGTAGAGGGCTGGGGTAGAGGGCTGGGGTAGAGGGCTGGGGTAGAGGGCTGGGGTAGAGGGATGGGGTAGAGGGCTGGGGTAGAGGGATGGGGTAGAGGGCTGGGGTAGAGGGCTGGGTAGGGTAGAGGGCTGGGGTAGAGGGCTGGGGTAGAGGGCTGGGGTAGAGGGCTGGGGTAGAGGGCTGGGGTAGAGGGCTGGGTAGAGGGCTGGGGTAGGGTAGGGCTGGGGTAGAGGGCTGGGGGTAGAGGGCTGGGGTAGAGGGCTGGGGTAGAGGGCTGGGTAGAGGGCTGGGGTAGAGGGCTGGGGAGGGGGTAGAGGGCTGGGGTAGAGGGCTGGGGTAGAGGGCTGGGGTAGAGGGCTGGGGTAGAGGGCTGGGGTAGAGGGCTGGGGTAGAGGGCTGGGTTTTAGTAGATGGTGGTAGAGAGGGCTGGGGTAGAGGGCTGGGGTAGGCTAGGGCTGTAAGGGTAGTAGAGGCTGCTGCAGGGTAGAGGGCTGGTAGGTAGCTGGGGTAGAGGTAGTAGAGGGCTGGGGTAGAGTGATGGGTAGAGGGCTGTAGGTAGCTGGGCTGGGGGGGGTAGAGGGCTGGGGTAGAGGGCTGTATAGGGCCTAGGGGTAGAGGGCTGGGGTAGAGGGGCTGGGTAGAGGTGGGGGAGGAGGGTAGAGTAGGCTTGGGGTAAAGTGGGGTGAGGGGTTGAAGCGGGTTAAAGGGCTGGGGGTAGAGGGCTGGGGTATAGGGGCTGGGGTTTTAGAGGGTTAGGGTAGAGGCTGGCTGGTAAGAGAGGCTGTGGGGTAGAGGGCTGGGGTAAAGGGATGGGGTAGAGGGTGGCTGGGTAGAGGGCTGGTAGTAGTAGGGCTGGGGTAGAGGGCTGGGGTAGAGGGCTGGGGTAGAGGGCAGGGGTAGAGGGCTGGGGTAGAGGGCTGGGGTAGAGGGGTAGAGGGCTGGGGTAGAGGGATGGGGTAGAGGGCTGGGGTAGAGAGCTGGGGTAGAGGGCTGGGGTAGAGGGCTGGGAGCATGGGTCTCTGAGCATGGGGCTGGGAGCATGGGGCTGGTGTAGAGAGCTGGGTTAGAGAGCTTGGTTAGAGGGCTGGGAGCATGGGTCTCTGAGCATGGGGCTGGTGTTGTGTGATATAGAGTATGATATGGATTGAGGCGGTCATGATTAAGGGATTGGCTGAGGATTTCTGTCAAAGTGCTGCTGGTTCACATCTAGGAAGAGGACATGATTCATTGGCCTCACTTCATTTATTCCCTATGTATCTGTACACTTCTC
Source organism: Coregonus ussuriensis (assembly GCA_031479575.1). NCBI lineage: Eukaryota > Metazoa > Chordata > Actinopteri > Salmoniformes > Salmonidae > Coregonus > Coregonus ussuriensis. Next base: position 82,627,308 of record CM062500.1, read on the forward strand.
TGTCTACATCTGAGCATATCAGTTTTCATTTGTGTTCAGTTCATTTTTTGTTACAAGTTATTTAAAGGTGTCATCATGTTTCAAAAAGACAACAGGACCTTTTCTGTTGTTCGATGTGGAGCACTTTGAAGCTCTCCCACTCACTGTTCGCTGTAAATCTGAAGAATTCAACTTAATAAACTGCCCTTTTCAGAGAGATTAAAGATGCTGTGTAATTTGATTAAGTCAACGGGGTTGAGGGAACCACAGATGGGAGAATAATGTCTTCCAGGTCCTCATCAGAGAGAGAATCCAACCCTCTCTATCTCCAGGGTGGCATCATCAGTATGAAGAGGCTTCTCTATGTATTAAGACATCCCCAGGCTCCCTTTGCTGCTGAAAAGAGGGCAGAGACACATTCTGGAATCATTTACATGTACAATCAGGAGGATGTTTGTTCTCCTCGTGGCCTTATGAAGGGAACTATCCGCTCCTCCTTCACCACCAACTTAGAGTTGACAGAGAGATCAAGATGAACAAACTAACTACAGAATAAAAAACCAGCTGAGCTCACCTTGATATTAGTCTGAATATTACGTCTCGTTCCAAATTCAGACATTTCCCTCGAAGATGTCATATTCTGTCTGTAGGCAGTGTGCATCACACAGACCCCATCCTACCCTAACCCAAACCATGATGTGGTAGTTATGGAGGCAGAAATCCCTGAGACGGACATTCAGAGAGAATCCCTCTCCCTGGCGACTGGCGACAAGGTGAGGTTCATTTATATTTCCAAGCCAGTTCTCTTTTTAGAATGGATTCCGATTCCGGGGGGGGTGATGAAGCCAGATAGTTATCGGCCCGCTATCGTTCAGCAGGGACCAGCCAGCCAGCACAAATGTCCCAGTTTGGAGGAATAAAATATATGAATTAAACTTCATAATCTTATCTGGTCTTTGATATGTAGAAAGCCGGAGGTTTATTTCCACACGAAACCCTTCTTCTATCGCCTCTTTGAGTCATGGAGGTTTTCAAGCAGGAGCGTTATGCTTAGTTTAACCCACGCTGCAACTTACAGACCTTATTTTGCCCAGGTTCTGAAGAATTTCATTATAAAAGGCGGCCATATGCATTGAAATACTGTCGGCAAGCAGGGGTCATGTAGCCCGATACTGAATTTCCCTCTCCTTTGTGCAATCTTAATTGTCTGTCATTTCTGTCTGCAGCGCCGTCTGTGGGCGCTCCAAATAAAACCTATGGAAACATGAAAGGTGGAGCAAGGCCCCCCTCACTTTCATCAAGGGATCTCTTTCCAGCCCTGATGCTGCTGACTACCTAGGGTTTGTGTTACGCTGTTCATAAAGCTAGCTCTTGTTTCAGCCATGCAACACTCCGTCTGGGCAGAGGACTAATCTGTCAAGCCCAGCTCCCAGGCAAATACCTCAGCACTGAAACTGTTACCAACTCTAGCTCCTTCTCTGTGCCGTCTCCTTCGCTCTGTTCCCCCTCATTCTTCTGGAGATTCACAAGACCCTGAGATGTTCTTGACAGATGGGCTGAGCTGGATGCCATAATGAATTTGATTGTATTGTTCTCCTACAACATTGACCTCTGTGTGTCCTTCCCAACAGCTCCTTCTTTGCTCTGCTCTCCACAACAATACCTTTGTTGTTCATCACAGTCTCACCACAGAACCCTGTGTGTTTTTTAGACTTGATCTAAAACTGTGAAAGGCAGTGAGAGTCCCGGGGGAATAAGGTCTGTGAAAGGCAGTGAGAGTCCCGGGGGAATAAGGTCTGTGAAAGGCAGTGAGAGTCCCGGGGGAATAAGGTCTGTGAAAGGCAGTGAGAGTCCCGGGGGAATAAGGCCTGTGAAAGGCAGTGAGAGTCCCGGGGGAATAAGGTCTGTGAAAGGCAGTGAGAGTCCCGGGGGAATAAGGTCTGTGAAAGGCAGTGAGAGTCCCGGGGGAATAAGGTCTGTGAAAGGCAGTGAGAGTCCCGGGGGAAAAAGGTCTGTGAAAGGCAGTGAGAGTCCCGGGGGAATAAGGTCTGTGAAAGGCAGTGAGAGTCCCGGGGGAATAAGGTCTGTGAAAGGCAGTGAGAGTCCCGGGGGAATAAGGTCTGTGAAAGGCAGTGAGAGTCCCGGGGGAATAAGGTCATGGAGGAATAGGAAGAGAAGTGACGTCAGCTCACTCAGGTCTGCCTCTGCTCTGTACGTGACTGTTGGTTACTGGGGAAACAGAACCAATGTACTGTCCTTCAAACTTTCCCCCTGATGTCCTTTTGATCCTGCCTTACTTTGAACTCATTGTCAACCTTGCTGCCATTCCTCCTGCCACAACTACCCTTCTCAAACATCTATACATAAACATCTACTGTTCTGTAATGTGCTGTAGTGTAGCCTCACACAGAGGTGAACTCTATGGGCCATTGCGGTAGTGAAACCAGCTGTTAACAGGAAATAAACTCAGGTGGAGTTTGCTATGTTTCCAGACTGTAACTCAGTGAAGATAAGGCGGGTCAGATGAGCAGTGAGACTCATTTATGGTTGTTGATATCTGCTTAGACCAGTGAATTATACTGGTTGTTGATAGCTTCTTAGACCAGTGTAATATTCTGGTTGTTGAAAGCTGCTTAGACAAATGTAATAAACTGGTTGTTGTTGATAGCTGCTTAGATAAGTGTATTATACTGGTTGTTGATATCTGCTTAGATAAGTGTATTATACTGGTTGTTGATATCTGCTTAGACCAGTGTATTAGCAATAAGACTCATTTATCAAGGAAATTCTGGTTGTTGATATCTGCTTAGACCACTGTATTAGCAATAACACTGGTTGTTGATATCTGCTTAAACCAGTGTATTAAAAATGAGACTCATTTATCAAGTAAATACTGGTTCTTGATATCTGCTTAGAACAGTTTACTATTGTGGTTGTTGTTGATAGCTGCTTAGAACAGTGTATTATACTGGTTATTGTTGATACAGTGCCTTGCAAAAGTATTCACCCCCTTTGGCGTTTTTCCTATTTTGTTGCATTACAACCTGTAATTTAAAAGGATTTTTATTCGGATGTCATGTAATGGACATACACAAAATAGTCCAAATTGGTGAAGTGAAATGAAAAAAATAACTTGTTTAAAAAAATTTAAAAAAATTAATAACGGAAAAGTGGTGCGTGCATATGTATTCACCCCTTTTGCTATGAAGCCCCTAAATAAGATCTGGTGCAACCAATTACCTTCAGAAGTCACATAATTAGTTAAATAAAGTCCACCTGTGTGCAATCTAAGTGTCTCGTCATCTGTCACATGATCTTAGTATACAGTGGGGGAAAAAAGTATTTGGCATGGTTCTGTTATAATCTTCACCCGGCACAGCCAGAAGAGGACTGGCCACCCCTCATAGCCTGGTTCCTCTCTAGGTTTCTTCCTAGGTTTTGGCCTTTCTAGGGAGTTTTTCCTAGCCACCGTGCTTCTACACCTGCATTACTAGCTGTTTGGGGTTTTAGGCTGGGTTTCTGTACAGCACTTCGAGATATTAGCTGATGTAAGAAGGGCTATATAAAATAAAATTGATTGATTGAGTCAGCCACCAATTGTGCAAGTTCTCCCACTTAAAAAGATGAGAGAGGCCTGTAATTTTCATCATAGGTACACGTCAACTATGACAGACAAATTGAGAAAAATAAATCCAGAGAATCACATTATAGGATTTTTAATGAATTTATTTGCAAATTGTGGTGGAAAATAAGTATTTGGTCACCTACAACCAAGCAAGATTTCTGGCTCTCACAGACCTGTAACTTCTTCTTTAAGAGGCTCCTCTGTCCTCCACTCGTTACCTGTATTAATGGCACCTGTTTGAACTTGCTATCAGTATAAAAGACACCTGTCCACAACCTCAAACAGTCACACTCCAAAAACCTCTATGGCCAAGACCAAAGAGCTGTCAAAGGACACCAGAAACAAAATTGTAGACCTGCACCAAGCTGGGAAGACTGAATCTGCAATAGGTAAGCAGCTTGGTTTGAAGAAATCAACTGTGGGAGCAATTATTAGGAAATGGAAGACATACAAGACCACTGATAATCTCCCTCGATCTGGGGCTCCACGCAAGATCTCACCCCGTGGGGTCAAAATGATCACAAGAACGGTGAGCAAAAATCCCAGAACTACACGGGGGGACCTAGTGAATGACCTGCAGAGAGCTGGGACCAAAGTAACAAAGCCTACCATCAGTAACACACTACGCCGCCAGGGACTCAAATCCTGCAGTGCCAGACATGTCCCCCTGCTTAAGCCAGTACATGTCCAGGCCCGTCTGAAGTTTGCTAGAGTGCATTTGGATGATCCAGAAGAGGATTGGGAGAATGTCATATGGTCAGATGAAACCAAAATATAACTTTTTGGTAAAAACTCAACTCGTCGTGTTTGGAGGACAAAGAATGCTGAGTTGCATCCAAAGAACACCATACCTACTGTGAAGCATGGGGGAGGAAACATCATGCTTTGGGGCTGTTTTTATGCAAAGGGACCAGGACGACTGATCCGTGTAAAGGAAAGAATGAATGGGGCCATGTATCGTGAGATTTTGAGTGAAAACCTCCTTCCATCAGCAAGGGCATTGAAGATGAAACGTGGCTGGGTCTTTCAGCATGACAATGATCCCAAACACACCGCCCGGGCAACGAAGGAGTGGCTTCATAAGAAGCATTTCAAGGTCCTGGAGTGGCCTAGCCAGTCTCCAGATCTCAACCCCATAGAAAATCTTTGGAGGGAGTTGAAAGTCCGTGTTGCCCAGCGACAGCCCCAAAATATCACTGCTCTAGAGGAGATCTGCATGGAGGAATGGGCCAAAATACCAGCAACAGTGTGTGAAAACCTTGTGAAGACTTACAGAAAACGTTTGACCTGTGTCATTGCCAACAAAGGGTATGTAACAAAGTATTGAGAAACTTTTGTTATTGACCAAATACTTATTTTCCACCATAATTTGCAAATATATTCATTAAAAATCCTACAATGTGGTTTTCTGGAGAAAAAAATTCTCATTTTGTCTGTCATAGTTGACGTGTACCTATGATGAAAATTACAGGCCTCTCTCATCTTTTTAAGTGGGAGAACTTGCACAATTGGTGGCTGACTAAATACTTTTTTTTCCCACTGTATATTTGTAAACAACAGCTGTTGCACGATATTTAAGGAAGTTTCAAGGTTTTGCTCCCCTGAGGTAGAATATCTCATGATAAGCTGTAGACCACACTATCTATATTCTTCATAGCTGTCCATTTACCACCACAAACCGATGCTGGCACTAAGACTGCACTCAATGAACTATATACGGCCATAAGCAAACAGGAAAACTCTCATCCAGAGGCAGCGCTCCTAGTGGCCGGCGACTTTAATGCAGGGAAACTTAAATCCGTTCTACCTCATTTCTACCAGCATGTTAAATGTGCAACCAGAGGAAAAAAACTCTAGACCACCTTTACTCCACACACAGAGACGCATACAAAGCTCTCCCTCGCCCTCCATTTGGCAAATCTGACCATAACTCTATCCTCCTGATTCCTGCTTATAAGTACAAACTAAAGCAGGAAGCACCAGTGACTCGGTCAATAAAAAAGAGGTCAGATGAAGCAGATGCTAAGCTACAGAACTGTTTTGCTAGCACAGACTGGAATATGTTCCGGGATTCTTCAGATAGCATTGAGGAGTACACCACATCAGTCACTGGCTTCATCAATAAGTGCACTGATGATGTCATCCCCACAGTGACTGTATATACATACCCCAACCAGAAGCCATGGATTACAGGCAACATCCGCACTGAGCTAAAGGGTAGAGCTGCCGCTTTCAAGGAGCGGGACTCTAGCCCGGAAGCTTGTAAGAAATCCCGCTATGCCCTCTGACGAACCATCAAACAGGCAAAGAGTCAATACAGGACTAAGATTGAATCGTAACACTGAAACATCCATGAGAGCACCAGCTGTTCCGGATGACTGTGTGTTCACGCTCTCTGTAGCCGATGTGAGTAAGACCTTTAACCAGGTCAACATTCACAAGGCCGCAGGGCCAGATGGATTACCAGGACATGTACTCCGAGCATGCGTGACCAACTGGCAAGTGTCTTCACTGACATTTTCAACCTCTCCCTGTCTGAGTCTGTAATACCAACATTTTTCAAGCAGACCACCATAGTCCCTTTGCCCAAGAACTCTAAGGTAACCTGTCAAAATGACTACCGACCCGTAGCACTGACGTCTGTAGCCATGAAGTGCTTTGAAAGGCTGGTCATGGCTCACATCAACACCATCATCCCAGAAACCCTAGACCCACTCCAATTTGCATACCGCCCCAACAGATCCACAGATGATGCAATCTCTATTGCGCTCCACATTGCCCTTTCACAGCTGGACAAAAGTAACACCTATATGAGAACGCTATTCCATTGACTACAGCTCAGCGTTCAACACCATAGTGCCCTCTAAGCTCATCACTAAGCTAGGAATCCTGGGACTAAACACCTCCCTCTGCAACTGGATCCTGGACTTCCTGACAGGACGCCCCCAGGTGGTAAGGGTAGGTAACAACACATCTGCCACGCTGATCCTCAACACGGGGGCCCCTCAGGGGTGCATGCTCAGTCCCCTTCTGTACTCCCTGTTCACTCATGACTGCATGGCCAGGCACGACTCCAACACCATCATTAAGTTTGCAGATGACACAACAGTGGTAGTCCTGATCACCGACAACGATGAGACAGCCTATAGGGAGGAGGTCAGAGACCTGGCAGTGTGGTGCCAGGATAACAACCTCTCCCTCAATGTGATCAAGACAAAGGAGATGATTGTGGACTACAGGAAAAAGAAGAGGACCGAGCACAACTCCATTCTCATCGACGGGGCTGTAGTGGAGCAGGTTGAGAGCTTCAAGTTCCTTGGTGTCAACATCACCAACAAACTAACATGGTCGAAGCACACCAAGACGTGAAGAGGGCACGACAAAACCTATTCCCCCTAAGGAGACTGAAAATATTTGGTATGGGTCCTCAGATCCTCAAAAGGTTTTACAGCTGCACCTTCGAGAGCATCCGACTGGTTGCATCACTGCCTTTCATGGCAACTGCTCGGCCTCCGACCGCAAGGCCCTCCAGCCACCCTAGTTATAGACTGTTCTCTCTGCTACCTCACGGCAAGCGGTACCGGAGCACCAAGTCTAGGTCCAAGAGGTTCTAAACAGCTTCTACCCCCAAGCCATAAGACTCCTGAACAACTGATCAAATGGCTACCAAGACTATTTGCATTGCCGCCCCCCCCCCCCCCCCCCCCCTTTTACGCTGCTGCTACTCTCTGTTCATTATCTGTGCATAGTCACTTTAATATCTCTACCTACATGTACATATTACCTCAATTACCTCGACTAACCGGTGCCCCCGCACATTGACTCGGTACCGGTAACCCCTGTATGTAGCCTCGCTATTGTTATTTTTACTGCTGCTCTTTAATTATTTGTTACTTCTATTTCATATTATTTTATATAGTGTTTTTTTGTGTCTTTTTTTGTATTCTTTCTTAAAACTGCATTGTTGGTTAAGGGCTTGTCAGTAAGCATTTCACTATTCGGCGCATGTGACAAATAAAAATATGATTTGATTTGATTTGTTGTCCTTGATGATCTTTTTGGCCTTCCTGTGACATCGGGTGCTGTAGGTGTCCTGGAGGGCTGGTAGTTTGCCCCCGGTGATGCGTTGGGCCCTCTGGAGAGCCCTGCGGTTGCAGGCGGTGCAGTTGCCGTATCAGGTGGTGATACAGCCCGACAGGATGCTCTCAATTGTGCATCTGTAATATTGTTGTGAGGGTTTTAGGTGCCAAGCCAACAGTAGCTAAGATGGGGAGAAGTCTGTCCATAATAAAGCGCTGCTCTACCTTCTTAACAGCACTATCAACAAGGCAGGTCCTACAGGCCCAAGATTTGTCGCACCTGGACAACTGTTCAGTCGTGTGGTCAGGTGCCACAAAAAGGAAAATTGCAATTGGTTCAGAACAGGGCAGCACCGCTGGCCCTTGGATGTACACAGAGAGCTAACATTAATAATATGCATGTCAATCTCTCCTGGCTCAAAGTGGAGGAGAGATTCACTTCATCACTACTTGTATTTGTGAGAGGTATTGACATGTTGAATGCACCAAGCTGTCTTTTTGAACTGCTGGCTCACAGCTCGGACACCCATACATACCCCACAAGACATGCCACCAGAGGTCTCTTCACAGTCCCCAAGTCCAGAACAGACTATGGGAGGCGCACAGTACTACATAGAGCCATGACTACATGGAACTCTATTCCACATCAAGTAACTGATGCAAGCAGTAAAATTGTATTTTAAAAACAGATAAAAATACACCTTATGACAGACACATGCATACACACACATGATAACATACGCACTATACACACACGTACACATGGATTTTGTACGGTAGATATGTGGTAGTGGTGGAGTAGGGGCCTGAGGGCACACAGTGTGCTGTGAAATCTGGGAATGTATTGTAATGTTTTTAAAATGTATAACTGCCTTCATTTTGCTGGACCCCAGGAAGAGTTAATGGGGATCCATAATAAATACAAACACAAATACAAATCATTTAAGCAAACAGTTACTATATGGAATGTATTAGTCAACCATTAAAGCAACCGCTGGTGATCAAATTCTCCATTAGACACATCCAGTCATGGTATTTTAAGCAGATTTCCTCCTTAAGGGGCGGGGAGTTCCTCCTTTAGAAGCCTTATCACTGGTCCTGCCGTCCAGTGGAGAGGCTGACAGAGACGGCCAGACGTAAAATGGCCTCCTCCCCTCCGTCAAGAGGAACTAAGCATAGCAACGTTCCATTCTCCTCTCTGTAACGTAAAGTGACATAAACCTTTTACTCTTTATGGATTTCCTGCCCCTTTGTCTGAGAAAATATAGTGAAATAACTTTGTTATGTTCATGAAAAGTATAAGTAGAAAAATATATTAGTCTGAATAAAAGCTGACTAAGATATATATTATTCTCTCTTCAGTCTTCCTAATTGAAAATTAAAACCACATCCCTCAATTGTGTCAAATCAAAACCACATCCCTCCATTGTGTCAAATCAAAACCACATCCCTCCATTATGTCAAATCAAAACCACATCCCTCGATTGTGTCAAATCAAAACCACAAACCTGAACACCTTCAGATGTGACTTCACATTCAGATTAATTTATATAGTTTAAACACCCCTTATTTAAACATAAGTTAATTTTCTTGTCTCACTGAGAGGTCACATTGCAGTTAAGGCCCTGACCATATGGAGCAGTGTAAACTAATGTCAACACAGACCCTGGTGTGTATATAAGAGGTCAGTAATGTTCTGTGTATACGAAAGGAGAGAGAGTCTGTCATATTCATTTTATCTGGAAGGATACATGGGGCAGTAGAATGTTCATCTGCCCTCACATTCCTCCAGAGGCATTAGTCAGTGTTGTATTTATTTGTCTAAAGGCAGATAAACCAGAATGCTGTCAGCCTCTGCCGTGTACAGCTACACTGCTGGTTTGTATAATTAAGGGAAGTGCTTTCTTATGACAAATAGACCAATAACAGATGAGAATGTTTCCATGTTTAAATCACAGTCCAGATAGTGCCACTGCATCAATACACTGGTATAGATTAAAAATATGAAATACAGTTGAATGTTTTAGGTACATTTAGGTTCCATTAATAATTCATTACTAATGTGTATTTTCTCCTACAGTACTAAGGAGAACACAACATGATTAGTGAACATTGGCCAAGAGGGCAGCACATCAGCGTATTGCCCCATGCAATACAGTATATTGGACCATGTCCTCCCTGGATACGTCTTCAGTTTAATGCATCAAAAGAAACGTGGCAATAAAATAAAGATGGGTTAAGCCTTATATTAACAAAAGCCTATCATAACTAACAGTACCTTTGAGATGTTTTGTATGATGTGGTATAACTCTTCTGTGTGATCTAAATGGAGCATGTCTATTCTCCAAACCACATGTTTTAAAGCCTCGCACCCACCCATAACCACCCATAACCACCCATAACCACCCAAACCCACCCATACCCACCCAGAAAACCCCATACTCACCCATACCCACCCATAACCACCTAAACCCATCCATACCTACCCACACCAACCCATAACCACCCAAACCCACCCATAACCACCCAAATCAACCCATAGCCACCCATAACCACCCATACCTACCCAACACCACCCATACCCACCCATACCCACCCATAGCCACCCATACCCACCCATACCCACCCATACCCACCCACACCCACCCATACCCACCCATAGCCACCCATACCCACCCATACCCACCCATACCCACCCATAGCAGGTCAACATTCACAAGGCCGCAGGGCCAGACGGATTACCAGGACGTGTACTCCGAGCATGTGCTGACCAACTGGCAAGTGTCTTCACTGACATTTTCAACATGTCCCTGACTGAGTCTGTAATACCAACATGTTTCAAGCAGACCACCATAGTCCCCGTGCCCAAGAACTCTAAGATAACCTGCCTAAATGACTACCGACCCGTGGCACTGACGTCTGTAGCCATGAAGTGCTTTGAAAGACTGGTCATGGCTCACATCAACAGCATAATCCCAGAAACCCTAGACCCACTCCAATTTGCATACCGCCCCAACAGATCCACAGATGATGCAATCTCTATCGCACTCCACACTGCCCTTTCCCACCTGGACAAGAGGAACACCTACGTGAGAATGCTATTCATTGACTACAGCTCAGCATTCAACACCATAGTGCCCTCAAAGCTCATCACTAAGCTAAGGATCCTGGGACTAAACACCTCCCTCTGCAACTGGATCCTGGACTTCCTGACGGGCCGCCCCCAGGTGGTAAGGGTAGGTAACAACACATCTGCCACACTGATCCTCAACACGGGGGCCCCTCAGGGGTGCGTGCTCAGTCCCCTCCTGTACTCTCTGTTCACCCATGACTGCATGGCCAGGCACGACTCCAACACCATCATTAAGTTTGCCGACGACACAACAGTGGTAGGCCTGATCACCGACAACGATGAGACAGCCTATAGGGAGGAGGTCAGAGATCTGGCCGTGTGGTGCCAGGACAACAACCTCTCCCTCAACGTGACCAAGACAAAGGAGATGATTGTGGACTACAGGAAAAAAAAGAGGACTGAGCACGCCCCCATTCTCATCGACGGGGCTGTAGTGGAACAGGTTGAGAGCTTCAAGTTCCTTGGTGTCCACATCACCAACGAACTATCATGGTCCAAACACACCAAGACAGTCGTGAAGAGGGCACGACAAAGCCTATTCCCCCTCAGGAGACTAAAAAGATTTGGCATGGGTCCTCAGATCCTCAAAAAATTCTACAGCTGCACCATCGAGAGCATCCTGACTGGTTGCATCACCGCCTGGTATGGCAACTGCTTGGCCTCTGACCGCAAGGCACTACAGAGGGTAGTGCGTACGGCCCAGTACATCACAGGGGCAAAGCTCCCTGCCATCCAGGACCTCTATACCAGGCGGTGTCAGAGGAAGGCCCTCAAAATTGTCAAAGACTCCAGTCACCCTAGTCATAGACTGTTCTCTCTGCTACCGCACGGCAAGCGGTACCGGAGTGCCAAGTCTAGGTCCAAAAGACTTCTCAACAGCTTCTACCCCCAAGCCATAAGACTCCTGAACAGCTAATCATGGCTACCCGGACTATTTGCACTGCCCCCCCACCCCATACTTTTTACGCTGCTGCTACTCTGTTAAGTATTTATGCATAGTCACTTTAACTCTACCCACATGTACATATTACCTCAACTACCTCAACTAGCCGGTGCCCCCGCACATTGACTATGCAACGGTACCCCCCTGTATATATAGCCTCCCTACTGTCACTTTATTCTATTGTGTATATATAGCCTCCCTACTGTCACTTTATTTTTACTTCTGCTCTTTTTTTCTCAACACTTTTTTTGTTGTTGTTTTATTCTTACTTTTTTTGTTTAAAATAAATGCACTGTTGGTTAAGGGCTGTAAGTAAGCATTTCACTGTAATGTCTGCACCTGTTGTATTCGGCGCATGTGACCAATAAAATTTGATTTGATTTGATTTGATAACCACCCAAACCCACCCAATCTCACCCATACCCACCCATAGCCACCCATACCCACCCACACCCACCCATACCCACCCATAGCCACCCATACCCACCCATAGCCACCCATAGCCACCCATACCCATCCATACCCACCCATACCCACCCATCCATACCCACCCATACCCACCCATACCCACCCATACCCACCCACCCATACCCACCCATAGCCACCCATACCCACCCATAGCCACCCATACCCACCCACCCATACCCACCCATAGCCACCCATACCCACCCATAGCCACCCATAGCCACCCATAGCCACCCATACCCACCCATAGCCACCCATAGCCACCCATACCCACCCATACCCACCCATACCCACCCATCCATACCCACCCATACCCACCCATACCCATCCATACCCACCCATACCCATCCATACCCACCCATACCCACCCATACCCATCCATAGCCACCCATAGCCACCCATAGCCACCCATAGCCATCCATACCAACCCATACCCACCCATACCCACCCATAGCCATCCATACCCACCTATACCCACCCATAGCCACCCATAGCCATCCATACCCACCCATACCCACCCATACCCACCCATACCCACCCATAGCCATCCATACCCACCCATACCCACCCATAGCCACCCATAGCCATCCATACCCACCCATACCCACCCATACCCACCCATACCCACCCATACCCACCTATACCCACCCATACCCACCCATACCCACCCATAGCCATCCATACCCACCCATACCCACCCATACCCACCCATACCCACTCATACCCACCCATACCCACCCATACCCACCCAGAGCCATCCATACCCACCCATAGCCATCCATACCCACCCATACCCACCCATACCCACCCATACCCACCAATCCATACCCATCCATACCCACCCATACCCACCCATAGCCACCCATAGCCACCCATAGCCACCCATAGCCACCCATACCCACCCATAGCCACCCATACCCACCCATACCCACCCATACCCACCCATACCCACCCATAGCCACCCATAGCCATCCATACCCACCCATACCCACCCATACCCACCCATACCCACCCATAGCCATCCATACCCACCCATACCCACCCATACCCACCCATAGCCACCCATACCCACCCATAGCCACCCATACCCACCCATACCCACCCAAACCCACCCATACCCACCCATACCCACCCATACCCACCCATAGCCATCCATACCCACCCATAGCCATCCATACCCACCCATACCCACCCATACCCACCCATACCCACCCATCCATACCCACCCATACCCACCCATACCCACCCATTCCTACCCATACCCACCCATACCCACCCACCCATACCCACCCATAGCCACCCATACCCACCCATACCCACCCATACCCACCCATAGCCACCCATAGCCATCCATACCCACCCATACCCACCCATAGCCACCCATACCCACCCATTTTCACCCATACCCACCCATAGCCATCCATACCCACCCATACCCACCCATAGCCACCCATAGCCATCCATACCCACCCATAGCCACCCATACCCACCCATACCCACCCATACCCACCCATACCCACCCATAGCCATCCATAGCCACCCATACCCACCCATACCCACCCATACCCACCCATACACACCTATACCCACCCATACCCACCCATACCCACCCATAGCCATCCATACCCACCCATACCCACCCATACCCACCCATACCCACTCATACCCACCCATACCCACCCATAGCCATCCATACCCACCCATAGCCATCCATACCCACCCATACCCACCCATACCCACCCATACCCACCAATCCATACCCATCCATACCCACCCATACCCACCCATAGCCACCCATAGCCACCCATAGCCACCCATAGCCACCCATACCCACCCATAGCCACCCATACCCACCCATACCCACCCATACCCACCCATAGCCACCCATAGCCATCCATACCCACCCATACCCACCCATACCCACCCATACCCACCCATACCCACCCATACCCACCCATAGCCACCCATACCCACCCATACCCACCCATACCCACCCATAGCCACCCATACCCACCCATAGCCACCCATACCCACCCATACCCACCCATACCCACCCATACCCTCCCATACCCACCCATACCCACCCATAGCCACCCATACCCACCCATAGCCACCCATAGCCACCCATAGCCACCCATACCCACCCATACCCACCCATAGCCACCCATAGCCACCCATAGCCACCCATACCCACCCATAGCCACCCATAGCCACCCATAGCCACCCATAGCCACCCATACCCACCCATAGCCACCCATACCCACTCATACCCACCCATAGCCACCCATAGCCACCCATACCCACCCATACCCACCCATACCCACCCATCCATACCCACCCATACCCACCCATACCCACCCATACCCACCCATAGCCACCCATACCCACCCATACCCACCCATACCCACCCATAGCCACCCATACCCACCCATAGCCCACCCATAGCCACCCATACCCACCCATACCCACCCATACCCTCCCATACCCACCCATACCCACCCATAGCCACCCATACCCACCCATAGCCACCCATAGCCACCCATAGCCACCCATACCCACCCATACCCACCCATAGCCACCCATAGCCACCCATAGCCACCCATACCCACCCATAGCCACCCATAGCCACCCATAGCCACCCATAGCCACCCATAGCCACCCATACCCACCCATAGCCACCCATACCCACTCATACCCACCCATAGCCACCCATAGCCACCCATACCCACCCATACCCACCCATCCATACCCACCCATACCCACCCATACCCACCCATACCCACCCATACCCATCCCTACCCACCCATACCCACCCATAGCCACCCATATCCACCCATAGCCACCCATACCCACTCATACCCACCCATACCCACCCATACCCACCCATACCCACCCATAGCCACCCATACCCACCCATAGCCACCCATACCCACCCATACCCACCCATACCCACCCATAGCCACCCATAGCCACCCATAGCCACCCATACCCACCCATAGCCACCCATAGCCACCCATAGCCACCCATAGCCACCCATACCCACTCATACCCACCCATACCCACCCATAGCCACCCATAGCCACCCATAGCCACCCATACCCACCCATACCCACCCATACCCACCCATAGCCACCCATAGCCACCCATAGCCACCCATACCCACCCATAGCCACCCATACCCACTCATACCCACCCATAGCCACCCATAGCCACCCATACCCACCCATAGCCACCCATAGCCACCCATACCCACCCATACCCACCCATACCCACCCATACCCACCCATAGCCACCCATACCCACCCATACCCACCCATACCCACCCATAGCCACCCATACCCACCCATAGCCACCCATAGCCACCCATAGCCACCCATAGCCATCCATACCCACCCATAGCCATCCATACCCACCCATACCCACCCATACCCACCCATACCCACCCACCCATACCCACCCATAGCCACCCATAGCCACCCATACCCACTCATACCCATCCATACCTACCCATACCACAATTGTTGGGTTTGGTTAATACAGCAGTTTCACAAATGTTCTCTTCAACCATGAGAATACTGTTATACCTAGAATACTTAACCAGGCCAACCACAACCCTATTAGAGACATATTACATCAGCGGGACAAATCTGTCCCAAAGAAGTTAAAACCATAAAACACTTTCCTCCTAATCACATGATATATCTGGTTCAACAACCCAATTATCTGTGGTTTGGGTATGATGCCATTTTGTTATGAGAATGTAAATGTTTTCAATTAGTGGGGAGCTAGAATGTTCTCTCTGACTGCCTACTGACTACCCATCACTGCCCCATTGCCTCATCCTATCATCATCACCACCCAATACTGACATTTCCTACACATGAACTTTAGAAAACAGGAATTTAAACTGCATCTTCTTAACCAAACCCAGAACCCAGCCCAGAGTGGAGCAGACTGCCTGGGCTTCAGAGACTAACACACCCCCCTACTCTAACTGGCTCAACCCTCTCCCAAAGAGAAGTTGCTGACATGAGAAATGTGCCATTAAGGATGGCATTAGAGCATGTTTAGGACTGAGGCTGGTTGAAGCTTGGTTGAACAGTAATATGGGTCCCAATGGGGGAGCAAATAGCAGAACATCGTTCCAACTCCTTTTGAAGTGGTTGCTCTAAATAATACTGTTAGTCACTGTGGTGTCAAAAGGCTGTGATTGTTACCAGTTCTTACTCTACTCGACTCTGATGATCGTGGTATCAAAAAGCTGTGGTTTTTAGCATTTACAGATGATTTTATCCAGAGCGACTGCATACATTTTCATGCTGGTCCCCAGTAGGAATCAAACCCAAAACCCTGGCGTTGCAAACACCATGCTCCACCAACTGAGCTAAACGGGACCCATTTGTTAGCAGTTGCATTCTACTCTGATCACCGTGGTATCAAAAGGGGCGGCAGGTAGCTTAGTGGGTAAGATCGTTGTGCCAGTAACCAAAAGGTCGCTGGTTCTAATCCCCAAGCCGACTAGGTGAAAAATCTGTCGATATGCCCTTAAGCAAGGCACTTAACCCTAATTGCTCATGTAAGTCGGTCTGGATAAGAGTTTCTGCTAAATGACTCAAATGTAAATGTAAAAGGCTGTGGTAGTTAGCAGATCCTACTCTACTCTGATCACTGTGGTATCAAAAGGCTGTGGTAGTTAGCAGATCCTACTCTACTCTGATCACTGTGGTATCAAAAGGCTGTGGTAGTTAGCAGATCCTACTCTACTGTGGTATCAAAAGGCTGTACTCTGATCACAGCACCCTGATTCTGGTTACCATGGGATCTCTGATTGTTGATTGACATCCTGTCGGAGGGCAAACACAAACATACTTGTAGTTGTGAAAATTACTTTTGATCTGACACAACTAAGAGAAAAGGATTAAAACATTGTCCTTTAACATGCATTTATCAAGAATCCCCCCCTCCAAAAAAGTGGAATTTGGTACCCTAAAGTCATGCACAACAAGTCACTTCCTGTTGAACGCGGAACGAGGGAGAGCTCAGTTTGTTGATTCTGTGATGTGGTTGGCATCAGTTACTGGGACCGCTACTATCAGTCCAGTGATCCTGCTGACCAAGGCTGAGGAGCTGCTGCTAGCTTGCTGCCTATTAAGTTAGTGAGGTTTTCTTGAGGGCTTGAACGCAGCCCACAACGCGGTTAGCCATTGTGGCTGGGTCCGAGGATTGTCCCGGGCTTGTGGCTGTCTAGACCCCTGCTGACCAAGGCTGGGTCCGAGGATTGTCCCAGGCTTGTGGCTGGGTCCGAGGATTGTCCCAGGCTTGTGGCTGGGTCCGAGGATTGTCCCGGGCTTGTGGCTGGGTCCGAGGATTGTCCCAGGCTTGTGGCTGTCTAGACCGCTGCTGACCAAGGCCGGGTCTGAGGATTGTCCCAGGCTTGTGGCTGGGTCCGAGGATTGTCCCAGGCTTGTGGCTGTCTAGACCGCTGCTGACCAAGGCCGGGTCAGAGGATTGTCCCAGGCTTGAGGCTGGGTCTGAGGATTGTCCCAGGCTTGTGGCTGGGTCCGAGGATTGTCCCAGGCTTGAGGCCGGGTCTGAGGATTGTCCCAGGCTTGAGGCTGGGTCTGAGGATTGTCCCAGCCTTGTGGCTGGGTCTGAGGATTGTCCCAGCCTTGTGGCTGGGTCTGAGGATTGTCCCAGCCTTGTGGCTGGGTCTGAGGATTGTCCCAGCCTTGTGGCTGGGTCTGAGGATTGTCCCAGCCTTGTGGCTGTCTAGACCGCTGCTGTTTGTTGTTGTTGTTTCCAGTCTTCCCTGTCTGGAACTGAGAGGAGTAACAGCGTAACCTACGTTGTTACCATGACAAAGACCAAAGCCGGCGGGAGTACCGTTGAGGACAGTGGTGTCTCTCTATCACAGGTGAAGGATCTTTTAAACTAACAAAAATAGTTATACAAGCAGTTGTTACAACAACAAGAAAACAGCTTCAAGTGCTGTGTCCAAATACTGGTGGAGTCAATACTGGACGACCTGACCAGAGAGGTCCAGGACCTGAAGAACAGTTTGCAGTTCTCCCAGGGTCAGCTCGATGAGTTTAAACAGGAGAACGGCAAGATGACAGCAGTTTGTAAGTCAGTAGGACAGTACATCAGGTCTGTATGTGACCCATGATAACAATGACGGAGAAATCTGATTATCTCGAGGGACAATCAAGGCAGAACAACATTGTTGTGGACGGAATTGCAGAATCTCCACATGAGACCTGGATGGAGTCTGAAGACAAAGTGAGGGAAATGATCTAGGAGAAACTGAAGATGGACCACAGGAAGATTGAGGTGGAGCGCTCCCACAGGACTGGAAAACTCACCACCGGCCCAGGTGACAGGCCCAGGCCGATAGTGGTCATGTTCCTGAGTTTCAATGACAAAGTAGCTGTTCTGGAAAGAGCCAAGAACTTAAGAGGAACTTATATCTTCCTTAACGAGGACTATCCTGAAGCTGTCCACCAGAAGAGGAAATAACTTATCCCAGCCATGAAAGCTGCGTAGGGACATTACTTACATGTGCTATGACAGGCTCATTGTCCACCCTCCTTCCCAGAAGCCTGGAAGGGATGAGAGAGCCAAGCCTATGGGTTTGTAGCTTCAAACCCGCAGCACACACACACACACACACTTACACACACCAACTGATCAATGGACTGCTGAACGTTTTATTTTTTCTCTTGTTTTGTTTGATCTTTTCCATATTATGTTTATCTCTGATAAGCTACCCAGGAAAGGGCTGAAATTAGCCCATATTAATATATGTAGCCTTAGAAATAAGGTTAATGAACTCAAAAATTTGCTAACATCAGATAACATTCATATATTAGCCATTTCTGAGACTCACTTAGATAATTCATTTGATGATTAAGCAGTAGCCATACAAGGATATAACATATATAGAAGAGACAGGAATGCTTATGGGGGTGGTGTTTCTGTATATATTCAGAGCCATATCCCTGTAATACTTATCTTATGTCAAGTGTTATTGAAGTGTTGTGGTTGCAGGTTTCATTGGCACATCTAAAGCCTTTTATTTTGATGTAAACAGAGGTGTCTACATTCTTAGGGACCTGGATATTGACTGGTTTTCATCAAGCTGTCCACTTAAAAGGAAGCTTCTCACTGTAAACAGTGCCTGTAATCTGGTTCATGTTATCAATCAACCTACCAGGGTGTTTACAAACACTACAGGAACAAGTATTAATACTGTAGAAAGTTGTTCCAAAGCTGTATCCGTACCGATTGGATGCAGTGATCACAATATAGTGGCTATATCCAGGAAAGCCAAAGTTCCAAAAGCTGGGCCTAAAATAGTGTGTAAGGTGGATGATGTTAAAAATATTTGTTGGTCTGATGTGATAAATAAGGAGCGTCTAGACGCTGCACTTGATGAATTTATAAAATTGTTTCTTCCAATTATTGATTAACATGTACCTTTTAACACTTAGTCTACATTTTCTGAGGAAATCTAATGAACATAATACAAAAATCCCCATCAAAATCCGTCTGTTTAAGAAACTGACTGTTAGAACTGTTAAGGCTCCATGGATTGATGAGGAATTCAACTGTATGGTTAAATGAGATGGGACAAAAGGACTGGCTAATAAATCTGGCTGCACATCTGACTGGCTGACTTACTGCAAATTGAGATATTATGTGACTAAACTCAACAAGAAGAAGAAACTGTATTATGAAGCCAAGATCAGTGATATAAAGAATTATGGATACTTTTTTTTGGAGTACTTCAGATGAAATGGGCAGAAAAACAAAATTCAACTCCATCTTTTATTGAATCAGATGGCTTATTCGTCACAAAAACATTTGATGTTGCCAATTATTTTAATGATTACTTCATTGGCAACGTGGGCAAACTTAGGCAGGAAATGCCAACAACAAACTGTGAGCCATCATACTCATGAATAATAAAAAAATACGAATAATGAAAGAAAAGCATTGTAAGTTTGAATTTTGTAAAGTTAGTGTGGGAGAAGTGGATGTATATATTTTTTTGATCAATAATGACAAACCTCCTG
The DNA here is from genome assembly GCA_031479575.1 of Coregonus ussuriensis. NCBI lineage: Eukaryota > Metazoa > Chordata > Actinopteri > Salmoniformes > Salmonidae > Coregonus > Coregonus ussuriensis. Next base: position 82,647,607 of record CM062500.1, read on the forward strand.
GCATTGACAACTTAGATGGAAAGCTACTGAGGATGGTAGCTGACTCTATAGCCATTCCTATCTGTCATATCTTTAATCTGAGCCTAGAGGAAAGTCTTTGTCCAAATACAATGCTATTTCTCTGCAAACAAATTAACAACAGACTTTCAGCATGCTAATAGAGAAGGGCACTGACACAAATAACTGATGATTGGTTGAAAGAAATTGATAATAAGAAGATTGTGGGAGCTGTACTGTTAGATTTTAGTGCAACCTTGACCATTGACCATAACCTCTGGTTGAGAAAACATATATGTTATGGCTTTTCAATCTCTGCCATATTGTGGATTCAGAGCTATCTATCTAATAGAACTCAATGGGTTTTCTTTAATGGAAGCTTCTCAAATGTCAAACATGTAGAGTGTGGTGTACCGCAGGGCAGCTCTCTAGGCCCTCTACTCTTTTTTCCAATTACCTGTCACTGGCATTAAACAAAGCATATGTGTCCATGTATGCTGATGATTCAACCATATACGCATCAGCAACCACAGCTAATGAAGTCACTGAAAACCTTAACAAAGAGTTGCAGTCTGTTTTGGAATGGGTGGCCAGTGATAAACCAGTCCTGAACATCTAAACTCTAAACTCTAAAACTAAGAGCATTATAGTTGGTACGAATCATTCCCTAAATTCTAGACCTCAGCTGAATCTGGTAATGAATGGTGTGGCTGTTGAAGAACTTGAGGAGACTAAATTACTTGGTGTTTCCTTAGATTGTAAACTGTCATGGTCAAAACATACAGATTCAATGGTTGTAAAGATGGGGAGAGGTCTGTCAGTAATAAAGAGATACTCAGATGTTTTGATACCACACTCCACAAAGCAAGACCTGCAGGCTCTAGTTGTATCTTATCTTGATTATTGTCCAGTCGTGTGGTCAAGTGCTGCAAAGAAAGACCTAGTTAAGCTGCAGCTGGCCCAGACCAGAGCAGCACATCTTGCTCTTCATTGTAATATTAACACTATGCATGCCAATCTCTCTTGGCTAAGAGTTGAGGAAAGACTGACTGAGTCACTTCTTATTTTTATAAGAAACACTAATGGTTTGGAAATTACAAAACGTTTTTATAGTCAACTTACACACAGCACTGACACACACACACTTACCCCACCACATGCCACCAGGGGTCTTTTCACAGTCCCCAGGTCACATACACACTTACCCCACCACATGCCACCAGGGGTCTTTTCACAGTCCCCAGGTCCAAAACAAATTCAAGGAAACGTACAGTATATACAGAGCCATGGGTGCATGGAACTCCCTTCCATCTTATAAACTCAAATCAAATCAAATTGTATTTGTCACATGCACCGAATACAACAGATGTAGACCTTACAGTTAAATGCTTACTTACAAGCCCTTAACCAAAAATGCAGTTTTAAGAAAGAATACCTAAAAAAATAAGAAATAAAAGTAACAAATAATGAAAGAGCAGCAGTAAAATAACAATAGTGAGGCTATATACAGGGGGTACCGGTACAGAGTCAATGTGAAATAACAATAGCGAGGCTATATACAGGGGGTACCGGTACAGAGTCAATGTGAAATAACAGTAGGGAGGCTATATACAGGGGGTACCGGTACAGAGTCAATGGGAAATAACAGTAGGGAGGCTATATACAGGGGGTACCGGTACAGAGTCAATGTGAAATAACAGTAGGGAGGCTATATACAGGGGGTACCGGTACAGAGTCAATGTGCGGGGGCACCGGTTAGTCAAGGTAATTGAGGTAATATGTACACTACCAGTCAAAAGTTTGGACACACCTACTCTTTCAAGGGTTTTTCATAATTTTAAAATTGTTTTACGGAGTTCAAGTAACAGACACATCTCAACATCAACTGTTCAGAGGAGACTGCATGAATCAGGACTTCATGGTTGAATTGCTGCATAAAAACCACTACTAAAGGACACCAACAAGAAGAAGAGACCTGCTTGGGCCAAGAAACACGAGCAATGGACATTAGACCGGTGGAAAGTTGCCCTTTGGTCTGGAGTCCAAATTGGAGATTTTTGGTTCCAACCGCAGTGGCTTTGTGAGACACTGTGTGAGTGAACGAATGATCTCTGCATGTGTATTTCCCAACGTAAAGGATGGAGGAGGAGGTGTTATGGTGTGGGGGTGCTTTTCTGGTGACACTGTCTGTGATTTATTTAGAATTCATTCTGCAGTGATACACCATCCCATCTGGTTTGGTTTCAAAAAACAAATAATGAAACACCTCACGGCACTACGCCTCTCCCCAATGTGACTTACTTGTTGTGTGTATGTATTGACATTTATGTGTAACTGATAACTGATAGATGCACACACACACACACACACACACACACACACACACACACACACACACACACACACACTACATGTTAATGTTTTTAAATGTCAATTGTAAAGTATTTTGTCTGTAATGTCTTTCTCGTTATGTGTCGGATCCCAGTAAGACTAGCTTTGGCCATTGGTGTTGGCTAATGGGGATCCTAATAAATCAAATTAAATCAAGTTGATGTTTTTCACCCTAAATTAGAGTTGTTGTTTATTTACCATAAAATAGAGTTTATGTTTATTTTAACTATAAAGTGAATTGTTTCCTGATACTATTAATCATCTCTTAGGACATTATCACAATTTGTTGTTAATCTTTCTCCTGTGATGAAGCTGCCACAACAAAAAGTTATTTTGTAACTGGTTAAATACATTTCATGGATTTCTATCAATCTGTTTATTTAATGGCATATACACCCAGTGGCCAGTTTATTAGGTACACCACCCCGTTCACAAAAGTGGTTTGCTCCTAAAGACAGTGAGTCACGTGGCCGTGGCTTGCTATATAAAGCAGGCAAACAGGCATCGAGGCATTCAGTTACTGTTCGATTGAACGTTAGAATGGGCAAAACGAGTGACCTAAGCAACTTTGAGCGTGGTATGATCGTCGGTGCCAGGCGCGTCGGTTCCAGTATCTCAGAAACGGCCGGCCTCTTGGGCTTTTCACGCAGGACAGTGTCTGGGATTTACCGAGAATAGTGCGACAAACAAGAAAACATCCAGTCAGCGGCAGCCCTATGGACGAAAAACACTTGTTGATGAGAGGTCAAAGGAAAATGGCAAGAATTGTTCAAGCTCACTAACTTAATAGGCAGCTATTTTTTTTACCCCCTTTTTCTCCCAATTTCAATTACAATCTTGTCTCATCGCTGCAACTCCCCAACAGGATCAGGAGATGCGAAGGTCGAGTCATGTGTCCTCCGAAACATGACCCGCAAACCGTGCTCCTTAACACCCGCCCGCTTAAACCGGAAACGAGCTGCACCAATGTGTCAGAGGAAACACTGTTCAACTGACGACCGAAGTCAGCCTGCAGGCACCCGGCCCGCCACAAGGAATCGCTAGAGCACGATGAGCCCTCCCCTAACCCAGACGATGCTGGACCAATTGTGCGCCGCCCAATGGGTCTCCCGGTTACAGCCGGTTGTGACACAGCCTGGGATCGAACCCAGATCTTAGTACCTTAGACCGCTGCGCCACTCAGGAGGCCTACAATTAGCATTTGAAATGATAATTGAAGGAGATGCTAGCTGTGTTTGTGGTGATTTTGGGGACGATGTGGAAGAAGAGAGATGGGTATTTAAAGTGAGTCAGGTCAGGTCTCCTGTTTGGCAACAGAGGGAACATTTTTGAAACTAGTAGTCATTAATATGCTGGTGACAATTTCACCCTGGCTTCACAGAGGGGAGGGTGAGTGTGGAATGTCTAAGACGGGACCTTTTCTGTTCACTGTGTTATTCTAACAAACAATGTCAATGAGATGACATCCTCCCTCCCAGCAATTTGCATGGTTGTCAGTGCAGTGAAAGCAAGTTTAAAGGTACACCCTTTATGTGGCAGTGAAAGGATTAAACCAGAACCACAAAGAGGCTTTGATTTCTTGCAAATATGAAGTTTGTCTGAGAATGAGAGTTAAAGCTGCAGCTCTCCAAGCTTCTAATGTTGTTTTTCCTTCCAGTTTTAAATACTGAGAAAAAACGTTTTTCTCTAAAGAAAGAGGCCGTATGTCAGGTGAAGATTGAATTGACTGCTGTTTCTTCAACAGCTATATTGTTAGAATAAACATCAACATATACTATAATAAACTCAGCAAAAAAAGAAACGTCCCTTTTTCAGGACCCTGTCTTTCGAAGATAATTCTTAAAAATCCCAATGACTTCACAGATCTTCATTGTAAAGGGTTTAAACACTATTCCCATGCTTGTTCAAATGAACCAAAAACAATGAATGAACATGCACCTGTGGAACGGTCGTTAAGACACTAACAGCTTACAGACGGTAGGCAATTAAGGTCACAGTTATGAAAACTTAGGACACTAAAGAGGCCTTTCTACTGACTCTGAAAAACACCAAAAGAAAGATACCAAGGGTCCCTGCTCATCTGCGTGAACGTGCCTTAGGCATGCTGCAAGGAGGCATGAGGACAGCAGATGTGGCCAGGGCAATACATTGCAATGTCCGTACTGTGAGACGCCTAAGACAGCGCTACAGGGAGACAGGACGGACAGCTGATCGTCCTCGTAGTGGCAGACCACGTGTAACAACACCTGCACAGGATCGGTACATCCGAACATCACACCTGCGGGACAGGTACAGGATGGCAACAACAACTGCCCGAGTTACACCAGGAACGCACAATATATTTTTTTGGGTGTTCCAATTGACATTTTAGTCATTTAGCAGACGCTCTTATCCAGAGCGACTTACAATTAGTGAGTGCATACATTTTTCATACTGGCCCCCCGTGGGAAACGAACCCACAACCCTGGCGTTGCAAGCGCCATGCTCTACCAACTGAGCTACAGGAGGGACAATCCCTCCGTCAGTGCTCAGACTGTCCACAATAGGCTGAGAGAAGCTGGACTGAGGGCTTGTAGGCCTGTTATAAGGCAGGTCCTCACCAGACATCACCGGCAACAACGTCGCCTATGGGCACAAACCCACCGTCGCAGACAGGACTGGCAAAAAGTGCTCTTCACTGACGAGTTGCGGTTTTGTCTCACCAGGGGTGATGGTCGGATTCGCGTTTATCGTCGAAGGAATGAGCTTTACACCGAGGCCTGTACTCTGGAGCGGGATCGATTTGGAGGTGGAGGGTCCGTCAAGGTCTGGGGCGGTGTGTCACAGCATCATCGGACTGAGTTTGTTGTCATTGTAGGCAATCTCAACGCTGTGCGTTACAGGGAAGACATCCTCCTCCATCATGTGGTACCCTTCCTGCAAGCTCATCCTGACATGACCCTCCAGCATGACAATGCCACCAGCCATACTGCTCGTTCTGTGCGTGATTTCTTGCAAGACAGGAATGTCAGTGTTCTGCCATGGCCAGCGAAGAGCCCGGATCTCAATCCCATTGAGCACGTCTGGGACCTGTTGGATTGGAGGGTGAGGGCTAGGGCCATTCCCCCCAGAAATGTCCGGGAACTTGCGGGTGCCTTGGTGGAAGAGTAGGGTAACATCTCACATCAAGCACTGGCAAATCTGGTGCAGTCCATGAGGAGGAGATGCACTGCAGTACTTAATGCAGCTGGTGGCCACACCAGATACTGACTGTTACTTTTGACCCCCCCTTTGTTCAGGGACACATTATTCAATTTATGTTAGTCACATGTCTGTGGAACTTGTTCAGTTTATGTCTCAGTTGTTGAATCTTGTTATGTTCATACAAATATTTACACATGTTAAGTTTGCTGAAAATAAACGCAGTTGACAGTGAGAGGACATTTCTTTCTTGCTGAGTTTATATACAACCAACATCAGGATATTATGACAACATATACTATAATATATAGAACCAACATCAGGATATTATGACAACATATACTATAATATATAGAACCAACATCAGGATATTATGACAACATATACTATAATATATAGAACCAACATCAGGATATTATGACAACATATACTATAATATATAGAACCAACATCAGGATATTATGACAACATATACTATAATATAAAGAACCAACATCAGGATATTATGACAACAGATACTATAATATAAAGAACCAACATCAGGATATTATGACAACAGATACTATAATATATAGAACCAACATCAGGATATTATGACAACAGATACTATAATATAAAGAACCAACATCAGGATATTATGACAACAGATACTATAATATATAGAACCAACATCAGGATATTATGACAACAGATACTATAATATATAGAACCAACATCAGGATATTATGACAACAGATACTATAATATATAGAACCAACATCAGGATATTATGACAACAGATACTATAATATATAGAACCAACATCAGGATATTATGACAACAGATACTATAATATATAGAACCAACATCAGGATATTATGACAACAGATACTATAATATATAGAACCAACATCAGGATATTATGACAACATATACTATAATATATAGAACCAACATCAGGATATTATGACAACAGATACTATAATATATAGAACCAACATCAGGATATTATGACAACATATACTATAATATATAGAACCAACATCAGGATATTATGACAACAGATACTATAATATATAGAACCAACATCAGGATATTATGACAACAGATACTATAATATATAGAACCAACATCAGGATATTATGACAACATATACTATAATATATAGAACCAACATCAGGATATTATGACAACAGATACTATAATATATAGAACCAACATCAGGATATTATGACAACAGATACTATAATATATAGAACCAACATCAGGATATTATGACAACAGATACTATAATATATAGAACCAACATCAGGATATTATGACAACAGATACTATAATATATAGAACCAACATCAGGATATTATGACAACAGATACTATAATATATAGAACCAACATCAGGATATTATGACAACATATACTATAATATATAGAACCAACATCAGGATATTATGACAACAGATACTATAATATATAGAACCAACATCAGGATATTATGACAACATATACTATAATATATAGAACCAACATCAGGATATTATGACAACAGATACTATAATATATAGAACCAACATCAGGATATTATGACAACAGATACTATAATATATACAACCAACATCAGGATATTATGACAACATATACTATAATATATAGAACCAACATCAGGATATTATGACAACAGATACTATAATATATAGAACCAACATCAGGATATTATGACAACAGATACTATAATATATAGAACCAACATCAGGATATTATGACAACAGATACTATAATATATAGAACCAACATCAGGATATTATGACAACAGATACTATAATATATAGAACCAACATCAGGATATTATGACAACAGATACTATAATATATACAACCAACATCAGGATATTATGACAACAGATACTATAATATATAGAACCAACATCAGGATATTATGACAACAGATACTATAATATATAGAACCAACATCAGGATATTATGACAACAGATACTATAATATATACAACCAACATCAGGATATTATGACAACATATACTATAATATATAGAACCAACATCAGGATATTATGACAACAGATACTATAATATATAGAACCAACATCAGGATATTATGACAACACCAGGACAGGAGGGATCGCTATATTTAATTAGAATATCAAGTAAGTGTTATTTACTGAAGACATGTTGCGATCAGACGTTTCATTCGGTTGGAGACGCGGTCATAGAAATGTGGAATTCTACCATTATCAAGGTAAAAGACGGCTCTACAGATTGCGTGTATTGTTAAACATGATGATAGTTAACTGTTATGCACATCTTCCAGTTAGACTCAGAAAACACTTCCACACAAACAGACAACAATTAGCCAGTAAAAAAACATATCACTGGGAAATGTTTTCCTCAAGGTCATAAACATTTGGGTGAGCATTTGATGAGCTCTGTAAAGGGATATTACACCCATATTACAAAAGTACTTCATTTTACGACTAACTAGCAAGTAATGTGTGTGCGTGAATGTGTGTTTGTGTGCCTGCTTGAGTGTGTGGATGCCAGATATACAGTATGTAGCTGTAGGGGGTAGAGAGTCTGTCTCATTCACATGTGGAACTCCTGGTGTCAAGGGGTACCTTTCACCTTCAACACAGTTCTTCTGAATAGTGCTGAGACAAAGAGTTAGTTTTTACACCTTGTGATCAATGGTCCTCAACAGTATATTATTTTATGCCGTGAATCGTAAATCACATTTAGGTTCAAGTTATACACATTTATCTCAAGTTCTGTTTCAGCCCTTAGTGCCTTATGTTCTAGTGATGTGGTAGAACTTTACATGGAGCTTTACAGGTCTGGACTGCTGGGAGGAGGATGGATCATGTCTGCTGGGAGGAGGAGGATGGATCAGGTCTGCTGGGAGGAGGATGGATCAGGTCTGCTGGGAGGAGGATGGATCAGGTCTGCTGGGAGGAGGATGGATCAGGTCTGCTGGGAGGAGGATGGATCAGGTCTGTACTGCTGGGAGGAGGATGGATCAGGTCTGCTGGGAGGAGGATGGATCAGGTCTGTACTGCTGGGAGGAGGATGGATCAGGTCTGCTGGGAGGAGGATGGATCAGGTCTGCTGGGAGGAGGATGGATCAGGTCTGCTGGGAGGAGGATGGATCAGGTCTGTACTGCTGGGAGGAGGATGGATCAGGTCTGCTGGGAGGAGGATGGATCAGGTCTGTACTGCTGGGAGGAGGATGGATCATGTCTGCTGGGAGGAGGATGGATCAGGTATGTACTGCTGGGAGGAGGATGGATCAGGTCTGCTGGGAGGAGGATGGATCATGTCTGTACTGCTGGTAGGAGGATGGATCAGGTCTGCTGGGAGGAGGATGGATCAGGTCTGCTGGGAGGAGGATGGATCATGTCTGTACTGCTGGTAGGAGGATGGATCAGGTCTGCTGGGAGGAGGATGGATCAGGTCTGCTGGGAGGAGGATGGATCATGAATGTACTGCTGGTAGGAGGATGGATCAGGTCTGCTGGTAGGAGGAGGGATCAGGTCTGCTGGTAGGAGGATGGATCAGGTCTGCTAGGAGGAGGATGGATCATGTCTGTACTGCTGGTAGGAGGATGGATCAGGTCTGCTGGGAGGAGGATGGATCAGGTCTGCTGGGAGGAGGATGGATCAGGTCTGCTGGGAGGAGGATGGATCATGTCTGTACTGCTGGTAGGAGGATGGATCAGGTCTGCTGGGAGGAGGATGGATCAGGTCTGCTGGGAGGAGGATGGATCATGTCTGTACTGCTGGTAGAAGGATGGATCAGGTCTGCTGGTAGGAGGATGGATCAGGTCTGCTGGGAGGAGGATGGATCAGGTCTGCTGGGAGGAGGATGGATCATGTCTGTACTGCTGGTAGGAGGATGGATCAGGTCTGCTGGTAGGAGGATGGATCAGGTCTGCTGGGAGGAGGATGGATCAGGTCTGCTGGGAGGAGGATGGATCATGTCTGTACTGCTGGTAGGAGGATGGATCAGGTCTGCTGGGAGGAGGAAGGATCAGGTCTGCTGGGAGGAGGATGGATCAGGTCTGGACTGCTGGGAGGAGGATGGATCAGGTCTGCTGGGAGGGGGATGGATCATGTCTGAACTGCTGGTAGGAGGATGGATCAGGTCTGCTGGGAGGAGGATGGATCAGGTCTGCTGGGAGGAGGATGGATCAGGTCTGCTGGGAGGAGGATGGATCAGGTCTGCTGGGAGGAGGATGGATCAGGTCTGTACTGCTGGTAGGAGGATGGATCAGGTCTGTACTGCTGGTAGGAGGATGGATCATGTCTGCTGGGAGGAGGGTGGATCATGTCTGCTGGGAGGAGGATGGATCATGTCTGCTGGTAGGAGGATGGATCATGTCTGCTGGTAGGAGGATGGATCATGTCTGCTGTGTGGAGGATGGATCATGTCTGCTGGTAGGAGGATGGATCATGTCTGCTGGGAGGAGGATGGATCATGTCTGCTGGTAGGAGGATGGATCATGTCTGTACTGCTGGGAGGAGGATGGATCATGTCTGCTGGGAGGAGGATGGATCATGTCTGCTGGTAGGAGGATGGATCATGTCTGCTGGGAGGAGGATGGATCATGTCTGCTGGGTGGAGGATGGATCATGTCTGCTGGGAGGAGGATGGATCATGTCTGCTGGGAGGAGGATGGATCCTGTCTGTACTGCTGGGAGGAGGATGGATCATGTCTGCTGGTAGGAGGATGGATCATGTCTGTACTGCTGGGAGGAGGATGGATCATGTCTGCTGGGAGGAGGATGGATCATGTCTGCTGGTAGGAGGATGGATCATGTCTGCTGGGAGGAGGATGGATCATGTCTGCTGGGAGGAGGATGGATCATGTCTGCTGGGAGGAGGATGGATCATGTCTGCTGGGAGGAGGATGGATCATGTCTGCTGGTAGGAGGATGGATCATGTCTGTACTGCTGGGAGGAGGATGGATCATGTCTGCTGGGAGGAGGATGGATCATGTCTGCTGGGAGGAGGATGGATCATGTCTGCTGGGAGGAGGATGGATCATGTCTGTATTGCTGGGAGGAGGATGGATCATGTCTGCTGGGAGGAGGATGGATCATGTCTGCTGGGAGGAGGATGGATCATGTCTGCTGGTAGGAGGATGGATCATGTCTGCTGGGAGGAGGATGGATCATGTCTGCTGGGAGGAGGATGGATCATGTCTGCTGGGAGGTGGATGGATCATGTCTGCTGGGAGGAGGATGGATCATGTCTGCTGGTAGGAGGATGGATCATGTCTGTACTGCTGGGAGGAGGATGGATCATGTCTGCTGGGAGGAGGATGGATCATGTCTGCTGGGAGGAGGATGGATCATGTCTGCTGGGAGGAGGATGGATCATGTCTGTATTGCTGGGAGGAGGATGGATCATGTCTGCTGGGAGGAGGATGGATCATGTCTGCTGGGAGGAGGATGGATCATGTCTGCTGGGAGGAGGATGGATCATGTCTGCTGGGAGGAGGATGGATCATGTCTGCTGGTAGGAGGATGGATCATGTCTGTACTGCTGGGAGGAGGATGGATCATGTCTGCTGGGAGGAGGATGGATCATGTCTGCTGGTAGGAAGATGGATCATGTCTGCTGGGAGGAGGATGGATCATGTCTGCTGGGAGGAGGATGGATCATGTCTGCTGGGAGGAGGATGGATCATGTCTGCTGGGAGGAGGATGGATCATGTCTGCTGGTAGGAGGATGGATCATGTCTGTACTGCTGGGAGGAGGATGGATCATGTCTGCTGGGAGGAGGATGGATCATGTCTGTATTGCTGGGAGGAGGATGGATCATGTCTGCTGGGAGGAGGATGGATCATGTCTGCTGGGAGGAGGATGGATCAGTGCATTACTAAAGGAGGATGGATCAGTGCATTACTAAAGGAGGATGGATCAGTGCATTACTAAAGGAGGATGGATCAGTGCATTACTAAAGGATGATGGATCAGTGCATTACTAAAGGAGGATGGATCAGTGCATTACTAAAGGAGGATGGATCAGTGCATTACTAAAGGAGGATGGATCAGTGCATTACTAAAGGAGGATGGATCAGTGCATTACTAAAGGAGGATGGATCAGTGCATTACTAAAGGAGGATGGATCAGTACATTACTAAAGGAGGATGGATCAGTGCATTACTAAAGGAGGATGGATCAGTGCATTACTAAAGGAGGATGGATCAGTGCATTACTAAAGGAGGATGGATCAGTGCATTACTAAAGGAGGATGGATCAGTGCATTACTAAAGGAGGATGGATCAGTGCATTACTAAAGGAGGATGGATCAGTGCATTACTAAAGGAGGATGGATCAGTGCATTACTAAAGTCCTCAACATCCTCCAGATTAAGGCCAGGCACCACAGGCTGAAAATACATTTTGGTATTTACCTATCCATTTAGAGATTTGTTGGTATTTTGGTCCATTAAATCATATTATTATTAATGGACGAAACATGTAAATGTCAAAAACTTGATAAATGTATATTTTCTTTAGTTTATCATACTATATTCATCAACATTTTAATGAATCTTAACCACTTTAAAATGGACATACATCAATCATTTCAAAGCTCACTACATTAAATTACACATAATTTGAAAGCCCATTTCATAGGGTGTCACAAACCGGACTATATGTAGTACCTTTAAAGAGTGGGGATTGGGTCTAAACAGGCGTTTGTTGTTGTTGTCTAAATTCAGTGTAGTTGTCTTTAACTGCCATTTCCCAAAAGTCAGATTCTTCCCGCATGCCAACTCATTCTTCTCAGCTTCAGAAGCATCTGCATTCACCACATTGTGTGTGGTTATCCTTAGATATATTCTACAGATTTGCCCAGAGGGAATTGTTGAGATTTTGTAAAAAATATATAAAAAAAACATCTAGATAACATTTTCTTTGGAAAAAGTCGCCAAAAATGCATTTTACGTATATGTATTTAGTATTTTAAAGATAGAAAGATTTAAAAAATAACATTTATCCGCAATCTGCTTTGGAAAAGTCCTGTCCTGGATTGTCTTAACAAAATGAAACCAAAAGATTTAGGCTGACCTCATCCAGTGTCCTGAAAAATTTATTTGCGTATTATGCAAATATGTGCATATTTAATTAAAACCCTTTCCTGCAGTCAAATGACAAAATCTCCTTCTAATGGAATGTTATTCATATTTTTCATAATTTCATAATTCATCAATATAAATAAAATATCCAGTGTTTCTTTGTCAAATGGTTTGGTTATATTTCCGCCAGCCTAAATATTTTGTCAGAGTTTAGCTGTTGTGTCCCCAGATCAGTGAGTGTTGCTGTTGTGTCCCCAGATCAGAGATTGGCCAGGCCAGCTCTCTCTGTGCATGCTTGGATGAACGCTGCCTGAATGTCACCGATGCAACCTAAAGCATGGATCTGACTAGGCTGCAAAGGGGGGCAACTCTCTCTCTCTCTCTCTCTCTCTCTCTCCCCTCCCACTCTCTCTCTCTCTCTCGCTCTCTCTCTCTCTCTCCCCTCTATCTATCTCTCTCTCGCTCCTCTCTCTCTCTCTCTCTCTCTCTCCCTCTCTCTCTCTCTCTCTCTCTCTCTCTCTCTCTCTCTCTCTCTCTCTCTCTCTCTCTCTCTCTCTCTCTCTCTCTCTCTCTCTCTCTCTCCCCTCTATCTATCTCTCTCTCTCGCTCCTCTCTCTCTCTCTCTCTCTCTCTCTCTCTCTCTCTCTCTCTCTCTCTCTGTCTCTCTCTCTCTCTCTCTCTCTCTCTCTCTCTCTCTCTCTCTCTCTCTCTCTCTCTCTCTCTCTCTCTCTCTCTCTCTCTCTCTCTCTCTCTCTCTCTCTCTCCCCTCTATCTATCTCTCTCTCTCTCGCTCCTCTCTCTCTCTCTCTCTCTCTCTCTCTCTCTCTCTCTCTCTCTCTCTCTCTCTCTCTGTCTCTCTCTCTCTCTCTCTCTCTCTCTCTCTCTCTCTCTCTCTCTCCCCTCTATCTATCTCTCTCTCGCTCCTCTCTCTCTCTCTCTCTCTCTCTCTCTCTCCCTCTCTCTCTCTCTCTCTCTCTCTCTCTCTCTCTCTCTCTCTCTCCCCTCTATCTATCTATCTCTCTCTCGCTCCTCTCTCTCTCTCTCTCTCTCTCTCTCTCTCTCTCTCTCCCTCTCTCTCTCTCTCTCTTTCTCTCTCCCCTCTATCTATCTCTCTCTCTCTCGCTCCTCTCTCTCTCGCTCTCTCTCTCTCTCTCTCTCTGTCTCTCTCTCTCTCTCTCTCTCTCTCTCTCTCTCTTTCGCTCTCTTTCCCTATCCCCCTCCCTCTCTCTCTCTCTCTCTCTCTCTCTCTCTCTCTCTCTCTCTCTCTCTCTCTCTCTCTCTCCCCTCCCACTCTCTCTCTCTCTCTCTCTCTCTCTCTCCCTCTCTCTCTCTCTCTCTCTCTCTCTCTCTCTCTCTCTCTCTCTCTCTCCCCTCTATCTATCTCTCTCTCGCTCCTCTCTCTCTCTCTCTCTCTCTCTCTCTCTCTCTCCCCTCTATCTATATCTCTCTCTCTCTCTCTCTCACTCTCTCTCTTTCGCTCTCTTTCCCTATCCCCCTCCCTCTCTCTCTCTCTCTCTCTCTCTCTCTCTCTCTCTCTCTCTCTCTCTCTCTCTCTCTCTCTCTCTCTCTCTCTCTCTCCCCTCTATCTATCTCTCTCTCTCGCTCCTCTCTCTCTCTCTCTCTCTCTCTCTCTCTCTCTCTCTCTCTCTCTCTCTCTTTCGCTCTCTTTCCCTATCCCTCTCCCTCTCTCTCTCCCTCTCTCTCTCCCTCTCTCTCTCTCTCTCTCTCTCTCTCTCTCTCTCTCTCTCTCTCTCTCTCTCTTTCTGTCTCTTTCTTTCTCTGAGGGGAAACAAAGCATACTTCAGAACCCATCCTCCTCCCCCATCCTCCTCCCCCATCCTCCTCCCCCATCCTCCTCCCCCCTTCCTCCTCCCCCCTTCCTCCTCCCCCCCTTCCTCCTCCCCCCATCCTCCTCCCCCATCCTCCTCCCCATCCTCCTCCCCCTTCCTCCTCCCCCCTTCCTCCTCCCCCCTTCCTCCTCCCCATCCTCCTCCCCCATCCTCCTCCCCCATCCTCCTCCCCCTTCCTCCTCCCCCTTCCTCCTCCCCCATCCTCCTCCCCCTTCCTCCTCCCCCATCCTCCTCCCCCATCCTCCTCCCCCCTCCTCCCCCCCCTTCCTCCTGGAGGACAGCCTTTGGCAGGCCATGCCTCTAGCGTCAGTAGAACCAACCTCTGGGACGTCGTGGAGGAAATCTGCTCTTTTGTTTGTGTTTGTGAGACAGCTGTAAAATTAGATCGTCTTTTTAATAAGGTTCATTGTTTTGTTTACATCAACTTAACCAGTGTGACATCCTGTGTGGAGGAACTGCTCTGATTCTGTCCTCTGTTAGTCAAGGAGCAGATTATTTCTGGCTAATTGTTTGCGTATAGTGGCGGGTCACTGAAAAATGTAATCATTATTTTATGGAGACTTATACATAATTTTTTTTCCCCAGAAATGTGGAGAAACAGCTGTCTGGGATATAATATGGTCTTCAACAACTGGTGTCAACAGGTTTATGAAAATAACAATGTCCTCATTGTTTAGTTAGCAGACTGTCCAGACTGAGTGAACTTTAATACTTATGATATCAGTTCTTCCTCCTGTGGTGACTTAACACGACCTAA
Organism: Coregonus ussuriensis; assembly: GCA_031479575.1. NCBI lineage: Eukaryota > Metazoa > Chordata > Actinopteri > Salmoniformes > Salmonidae > Coregonus > Coregonus ussuriensis. Next base: position 82,662,857 of record CM062500.1, read on the forward strand.
TAACAAGTACCCATATTTCTGTAAATACACGTGACAAATTCCACCATTAAACCTGATCCCTTCCTCCACACACATTAATATAACATAATAAACCAGAGCAGTAAATAATATAACGTGATAATAAGAATCTGACCCTGTTCATCAGAGGACATTAAGAAACAGAAGAGGAAAGTGGAAGGGGGAGAAAGTAAGGAACTTGTCTGTCGGCCTTGCATTAAAGAACATAATTGGTTAAGGAAAACTGTGATAAATAAAAAAGTATATCAGTTTTCACTTAAGGATTGACAGCCGTCCCGTATAGATTGCAAAATAGTTGGGAAGAGATTTTTGACGTACCGATCCCATGGCATAGTGTTTATGAACTTGGGTGATTGGAAGTGATGCAGACAATTACATTGATAGAAGATACAATCGATCTGCAATATTAAGCTGATCCACCCCCCCCAAAAAAAAAAAAAAAAAATAAAAATAAATAAAACAGTCATCTAATCAAAGGCATGTATGTTTCCTTTAGTCTCTCAAAGAGTAGGTCTATGTTTTCATCACCAAAGAGTAGGTCTATGTTTTCATCACCAAAGAGTAGGTCTATGTTTTCATCACCAAAGAGTAGGTCTATGTTTTCATCACCAAAGAGTAGGTCTATGTTTTCATCACCAAAGAGTAGGTCTATGTTTTCATCACCAGAGAGTAGGTCTATGTTTTCATCACCTGAGAGTAGGTCTATGTTTTCATCACCAGAGAGTAGGTCTATGTTTTCATCACCAGAGAGTAGGTCTATGTTTTCATCACCAGAGAGTAGGTCTATGTTTTCATCACCAGAGAGTAGGTCTATGTTTTCATCACCAGAGAGTAGGTCTATGTTTTCATCACCAGAGAGTAGGTCTATGTTTTCATCACCAGAGAAGTCACACTGTCCACACCATCTAAAATTAAATGTCACTTCTTGCCATTGAAAAAGGTCTCCACAGCAACATAAAGGTGTCCTAAATCAATGACCTGCATGACTATCACGTGTTCATAATTATAGCTCATCGTCATGAAAGATACAATGCGTAGAATTCCCATACAGACAGCCAACCGTATTCCCATACAGACAGCCAACCGTATTCCCATACAGACAGCCAACCGTATTCCCATACAGACAGCCAACCGTTTTATTTCAACCATCCGTGAAATAAGATTGCTATGAAACATCCATTCATCCGTTTCCCTCTGTGAAAGATAAACATTTGACAACAAGCCACTTTGTACTGCAAGTCTTTTAGCATGTGGTTAGTATCTGACTGTTGTCAGCTCTCAGAAAGTGTTTCAACAGCAGAAGACAGGTGATTAGCTGTGATTCACCAGTTAATAACACAGTAAATAACAGACTTAACCGCTGCTGGAGGGGTATGACTGCTGCTGGAGGGGTATGACTGCTGCTGGAGGGGTATGACTGCTGCTGGAGGGGTATGACTGCTGCTGGAGGGGTATGACTGCTGCTGGAGGGGTATGACTGCTGCTGGAGGGGTATGACTGCTGCTGGAGGGGTATGACTGCTGCTGGAGGGGTATGACAGCTGCTGGGAGGGGTATGACTGCTGCTGGAGGGGTATGACTGCTGCTGGGAGGGGTATGACTGCTGCTGGAGGGGTTTACTGCTGCTGGGGGGGTATGACTGCTGCTGGGAGGGGTATGACTGCTGCTGGAGGGGTATGACTGCTGCTGGAGAGGGTTTACTGCTGCTGGGGGGGTATGACTGCTGCTGGAGGGGTATGACTGCTGCTGGAGGGGTATGACTGCTGCTGGAGGGGTTTACTGCTGCTGGGGGGGTATGACTGCTGCTGGAGGGGTTTACTGCTGCTGGGGGGGTATGACTGCTGCTGGAGGGTGATGACTGCTTCTGGAGGGGTATGACTGCTGCTGGATGGGTTTACTGCTGCTGGGGGGGTATGACTGCTGCTGGAGGGTGATGACTGCTTCTGGAGGGGTATGACTGCTGCTGGAGGGGTTTACTGCTGCTGGGGGGGTATGACTGCTGCTGGGGGGGTTTGACTGCTGCTGGAGGGGTTTACTGCTGCTGGGGGGGTATGACTGCTGCTGGGGGGGTATGACTGCTGCTGGAGGGGTATGACTGCTGCTGGGAGGGTATGACTGCTGCTGGGGGGGTATGACTGCTGCTGGGAGGGTATGACTGCTGCTGGAGGGGGATATGACTGCTGCTGGGAGGGTATGACTGCTGCTGGGGGGGTATGACTGCTGCTGGAGGGGTATGACTGCTGCTGACTGCTGCTGGAGGGTGATGACTGCTTCTGGGGGGGTATGACCGCTGCTGGAGGGTGATGACTGCTGCTGGAGGGGTATGACTGCTTCTGGGGGGGTATGACCGCTGCTGGAGGGTGATGACTGCTGCTGGAGGGGTTTACTGCTGCTGGGAGGGGTATGACCGCTGCTGGAGGGTGATGACTGCTTCTGGAGGGGTATGACTGCTGCTGGAGGGATTTACTGCTGCTGGAGTGGTATGACTGCTGCTGGAGGGGTTTACTGCTGCTGGGGGGGGTATGACTGTTGCTGGAGGGGTTTACTGCTGCTGGGGGGGGTATGACTGCTGCTGGAGGGGTTTACTGCTGCTGGGAGGGGTATGACCGCTGCTGGAGGGTGATGACTGCTTCTGGAGGGGTATGACTGCTGCTGGAGGGGTTTACTGCTGCTGGAGGGGTATGACTGCTGCTGGAGGGGTTTACTGCTGCTGGGGGGGTATGACTGCTGCTGGGGTGGTTTACTGCTGCTGGGGGGGTATGACTGCTGCTGGGGGGGTATGACTGCTGCTGGAGGGGTTTACTGCTGCTGGAGGGGTATGACTGCTGCTGGAGGGGTTTACTGCTGCTGGGGGGGTATGACTGCTGCTGGGGGGGTTTACTGCTGCTGGGAGGGTTTGACTGCTGCTGGAGGGGTTTACTGCTGCTGGGGGGGTATGACTGCTGCTGGGGGGGTATGACTGCTGCTGGAGGGGTTTGACTGCTGCTGGAGGGGTTTACTGCTGCTGGGGGGGTATGACTGCTGCTGGGGGGGTTTACTGCTGCTGGGAGGGTTTGACTGCTGCTGGAGGGGTATGACTGCTGCTGACTGCTGCTGGAGGGTGATGACTGCTTCTGGAGGGGTATGACTGCTGCTGGAGGGGTTTACTGCTGCTGGAGGGGTATGACTGCTGCTGGAGGGGTTTACTGCTGCTGGGGGGGTATGACTGCTGCTGGGGGGGTTTACTGCTGCTGGGGGGGTATGACTGCTGCTGGAGGGGTTTACTGCTGCTGGAGGGGTATGACTGCTGCTGGAGGGGTTTACTGCTGCTGGGGGGGTATGACTGCTGCTGGGGGGGTTTACTGCTGCTGGGAGGGTTTGACTGCTGCTGGAGGGGTTTACTGCTGCTGGGGGGGTATGACTGCTGCTGGAGGGGTTTGACTGCTGCTGGAGGGGTTTACTGCTGCTGGGGGGGTATGACTGCTGCTGGGGGGGTTTACTGCTGCTGGGAGGGTTTGACTGCTGCTGGAGGGGTATGACTGCTGCTGGAGGGGTATGACTGCTGCTGACTGCTGCTGGAGGGTGATGACTGCTTCTGGAGGGGTATGACTGCTGCTGGAGGGGTTTACTGCTGCTGGGGGGGTATGACTGCTGCTGGAGGGGTATGACTGCTGCTGGAGGGGTATGACTGCTGCTGGAGGGTTTTACTGCTGCTGGGGGGGTATGACTGCTGCTGAGGGGGTTTACTGCTGCTGGGAGGGTTTGACTGCTGCTGGAGGGGTTTACTGCTGCTGGGGGGGTATGACTGCTGCTGGGGGGGTATGACTGCTGCTGGAGGGGTATGACTGCTGCTGGGAGGGTATGACTGCTGCTGGAGGGGTATGACTGCTGCTGGGAGGGTATGACTGCTGCTGGGGGGGTATGACTGCTGCTGGAGGGGTAGGACTGCTGCTGGGAGGGTATGACTGCTGCTGGAGGGGTTTACTGCTGCTGGGAGGGTATGACTGCTGCTGGAGGGGTTTACTGCTGCTGGGAGGGTTTGACTGCTGCTGGAGGGGTTTACTGCTGCTGGGGGGGTATGACTGCTGCTGGGGGGGTATGACTGCTGCTGGAGGGGTATGACTGCTGCTGGGAGGGGTATGACTGCTGCTGGGGGGGTATGACTGCTGCTGGAGGGGTATGACTGCTGCTGGGGCGGTTTACTGCTGCTGGAGGGGTTTACTGCTGCTGACTGCTGCTGGAGGGGTATGACTGCTGCTGGGGGGGTATGACTGCTGCTGGGGGGGTTTACTGCTGCTGACTGCTGCTGGAGGGGTATGACTGCTGCTGGGGGGGTATGACTGCTGCTGGGGGGGTTTACTGCTGCTGACTGCTGCTGGAGGGGTATGACTGCTGCTGGGGGGGTTTACTGCTGCTGGAGGGGTATGACTGCTGCTGTAGGGGGTATGACTGCTGCTGGAGGGGTATGACTGCTGCTGGGGGGGTATGACTGCTGCTGGAGGGGGTATGACTGCTGCTGGAGGGGTATGACTGCTGCTGGGGGGGTATGACTGCTGCTGGAGGGGTATGACTGCTGCTGGAGGGGTATGACTGCTGCTGGAGGGGGTATGACTGCTTCTGGAGGTTTATGACTGCTTCTGAGTGGGTATATTTACAATTTACATTTTAGTCATTTAGCAGACGCTCTTATCCAAAGAGACTTACAGTTAGTGAGTGCATTTTTTTTTATATATAGTGGCCCCCCGTGGGAATCGAACCCACAACCCTGGCATTGCAAGCACCATGCTCTACCAACTGAGCTACACGGGGCCCATGTACAGTGGGGCAAAAAAGTATTTAGTCAGCCACCAATTGTGCAAGTTCTCCCACTTAAAAAGATGAGAGAGGCCTGTAATTTTCATCATAGGTACACGTCAACTATGACAGACAAATTGAGAAAAAAAATCCAGAAAATCCCATTGTAGGATTTTTAATGAATTTATTTGCAAATTATGGTGGAAAATAAGTATTTGGTCACCTACAAACAAGCAAGATTTCTGGCTCTCACAGACCTGTAACTTCTTCTTTAAGAGGCTCCTCTGTCCTCCACTCGTTACCTGTATTAATGGCACCTGTTTGAACTTGTTATCAGTATAAAAGACACCTGTCCACAACCTCAAACAGTCACACTCCAAACTTCACAATGGCCAAGACCAAAGAGCTGTCAAAGGACACCAAAAACAAAATTGTAGACCTGCACCAGGCTGGGAAGACTGAATCTGCAACAGGTAAGCAGCTTGGTTTGAAGAAATCAACTGTGGGAGCAATTATTAGGAAATGGAAGACATACAAGACCACTGATAATCTCCCTCGATCTGGGGCTCCATGCAAGATCTCACCCCGTGGGGTCAAAATGATCACAAGAACGGTGAGCAAAAATCCCAGAACCACACGGGGGGACCTAGTGAATGACCTGCTGAGAGCTGGGATCAAAGTAACAAAGCCAACCATCAGTAACACACTACGCCGCCAGGGACTCAAATCCTGCAGTGCGAGACGTGTCCCCCTGCTTAAGCCAGTACATGTCCAGGCCCGTCTGAAGTGCATTTGGATGATCCAGAAGAGGATTGGGAGAATGTCATATGGTCAGATGAAACCAAAATATAACTTTTTTGGTAAAAACTCAACTCGTCATGTTTGGAGGACAAAGAATGCTGAGTTGCATCCAAAGAACACCATACCTACTGTGAAGCATGGGGTTGGAAACATCATGCTTTGGGGCTGTTTTTCTGCAAAGGGACCAGGACGACTGATCCGTGTAAAGGAAAGAATGAATGGGGCCATGTATCGTGAGATTTTGAGTGAAACCCTCCTTCCATCAGCAAGGGCATTGAAGATGAAACGTGGCTGGGTCTTTCAGCATAACAATGATCCCAAACACACCGCCCGGGCAACGAAGGAGTGGCTTCGTAAGAAGCATTTCAAGGTCCTGGAGTGGCCTAGCCAGTCTCCAGATCTCAACCCCATAGAAAATATTTGGAGGGAGTTGAAAGTCTGTGTTGCCCAGCGACAGCCCCAAAACATCACTGCTCTAGAGGAGATCTGCATGGAGGAATGGGCCAAAATACCAGCAACAGTGTGTGAAAACCTTGTGAAGACTTACAGAAAACGTTTGACCTGTGTCATTGCCAACAAAGGGTATATAACAAAGTATTGAGAAGCTTTTGTTATTGACCAAATACTTATTTTCCACCATCATATGCCAATAAATTCATAAAAAATCCTACAATGTGATTTTCTGGATTTTTTTTCTATTTTTGTCTGTCATAGTTGACGTGTACCTATGATGAAAATTACAGGCCTCTCTCATCTTTTTAAGTGGGAGAACTTGCACAATTGGTGGCTGACTAAATACTTTTTTGCCCCACTGTATATCTTCTGCTGACTGCTGCTGGAGGGGTATGACTGCTGCTGGAGGATTATTACTGCTGCTGGATGGGTAAGACTGCTGCTGGAGGATTATTACTGCTGCTGGAGGGGTAAGACTGCTGCTGGAGGATTATTGCTGCTGCTGGAGGGGTAAGACTGCTGCTGGAGGATTATTACTGCTGCTGGAGGGGTAAGACTGCTGCTGGAGGATTATTACTGCTGCTGGAGGGGTAAGACTGCTGCTGGAGGATTATTAATGCTGCTGGAGGGGTAAGACTGCTGCTGGAGGATTATTACTGCTGCTGGAGGGGTAAGACTGCTGCTGGAGGATTATTACTGCTGCTGGAGGGGTAAGACTGCTGCTGGAGGATTATTACTGCTGCTGGAGGGGTAAGACTGCTGCTGGAGGATTATTAGTGCTGCTGGGGGGGTATGACTGCTGCTGGAGGGGTAAGACTGCTGCTGGAGGATTATTAGTGCTGCTGGAGGGGTAAGATTGCTGCTGGAGGGGTAAGACTGCTGCTGGAGGATTATTACTGCTGCTGGAGGGGTAAGACTGCTGCTGGGGGGTAAGACTGCTGCTGGAGGATTATTACTGCTGCTGGAGGTGTAAGACTGCTGCTGGGGTGTATGACTGCTGCTGGGGGGGTTTACTGCTGCTGGAGGGGTAAGACTGCTGCTGGGGGGGTATGACTGCTGCTGGGGGGCTTTACTGCTGCTGGAGGGGTAAGACTGCTGCTGGAGGATTATTACTGCTGCTGGAGGGGTAAGACTGCTGCTGGAGGATTATTAGTGCTGCTGGAGGGGTAAGACTGCTGCTGGAGGGTAAGACTGCTGCTGGAGGATAATTACTGCTGCTGGAGGGGTAAGACTGCTGCTGGAGGATTATTAGTGCTGCTGGAGGGGTAAGACTGCTGCTGGAGGATTATTAGTGCTGCTGGGGGGGTATGACTGCTGCTGGAGGGGTAAGACTGCTGCTGGAGGATTATTAGTGCTGCTGGAGGGGTAAGACTGCTGCTGGAGGGGTAAGACTGCTGCTGGAGGATTATTACTGCTGCTGGAGGGGTAAGACTGCTGCTGGGGGGTAAGACTGCTGCTGGAGGATTATTACTGCTGCTGGAGGTGTAAGACTGCTGCTGGGGGGGTATGACTGCTGCTGGGGGGGTTTACTGCTGCTGGAGGGGTAAGACTGCTGCTGGGGGGGTATGACTGCTGCTGGGGGGGTAAGACTCCAGCAGCAGTAACCCCCCCCCCAGCAGTAGTCATACCCCCCCAGCAGCAGTCATACCCCCCCCAGCAGCAGTCATACCCCCCCAGCAGCAGTCATACCCCCCCAGCAGCAGTCATACCCCCCCAGCAGCAATCATACCCCCCAGCAGCAGTCATACCCCCCCAGCAGCAGTCATACCCCCCCAGCAGCAGTAAACCTCCCCAGCAGCAGTCATACCCCCCCAGCAGCAGTAAACCGCCCCAGCAGCAGTCATACCCCCCCAGCAGCAGTAAACCCCTCCAGCAGCAGTCAGCAGCAGTCATACCCATTCAGAAGCAGTCATACCCCTCCAGCAGCAGTCATACCCCTCCAGCAGCAGTCATACCCCTCCAGCAGCGGCCAGTGGTCAGCAGCAGTCATCGCCCCCCAGCAGCAGTCAGCATCTGTGTTTGTCACAGAATTGAAATGACAGTGTTGTGTGACCGACCAGTACCAAGCTAGTTCTGACCCTGTTCATGAGCAGGAATGAAATCAGTGGTCAGAACTGCTAACCAAACACTATCCTGTAGTGATTACTGAACCCCCCCCCCACTCCTCCTTCTCCTTCGGTGGGGATCCAATAAACAGGAAAGGGGCTCCAGGGTCTCTGTAGAAATCTAATATTTACAATGATGTTGTGAGGACCAAGGGAGGCATGCAGGGGACAGGGCTTTGTGTTGGTCTCTCCTCTCTGCTCAGTGTGGTTAGCTGACTCTCATCTGGTAGCTGTATGCTGGTCCCCTCCAAACTCAGCTCCCTGGTCTCTCCTGGTCTCTCCTCTCTGCTCAGTGTGGTTAGCTGAATCTCATCTGGTAGCTGTATGCTGGTCCCCTCCAAACTCAGCTCCCTGGTCTCTCCTGGTCTCTCCTCTCTGCTCAGTGTGGTTAGCTGAATCTCATCTGGTAGCTGTATGCTGGTCCCCTCCAAACTCAGCTCCCTGGTCTCTCCTGGTCTCTCCTCTCTGCTCAGTGTGGTTAGCTGAATCTCATCTGGTAGCTGTATGCTGGTCCCCTCCAAACTCAGCTCCCTGGTCTCTCCTGGTCTCTCCTCTCTGCTCAGTGTGGTTAGCTGAATCTCATCTGGTAGCTGTATGCTGGTCCCCTCCAAACTCAGCTCCCTGGTCTCTCCTGGTCTCTCCTCTCTGCTCAGTGTGGTTAGCTGAATCTCATCTGGTAGCTGTATGCTGGTCCCCTCCAAACTCAGCTCCCTGGTCTCTCCTGGTCTCTCCTCTCTGCTCAGTGTGGTTAGCTGAATCTCATCTGGTAGCTGTATGCTGGTCCCCTCCAAACTCAGCTCCCTGGTCTCTCCTGGTCTCTCCTCTCTGCTCAGTGTGGTTAGCTGAATCTCATCTGGTAGCTGTATGCTGGTCCCCTCCAAACTCAGCTCCCTGGTCTCTCCTGGTCTCTCCTCTCTGCTCAGTGTGGTTAGCTGAATCTCATCTGGTAGCTGTATGCTGGTCCCCTCCAAACTCAGCTCCCTGGTCTCTCCTGGTCTCTCCTCTCTGCTCAGTGTGGTTAGCTGAATCTCATCTGGTAGCTGTATGCTGGTCCCCTCCAAACTCAGCTCCCTGGTCTCTCCTGGTCTCTCCTCTCTGCTCAGTGTGGTTAGCTGAATCTCATCTGGTAGCTGTATGCTGGTCCCCTCCAAACTCAGCTCCCTGGTCTCTCCTGGTCTCTCCTCTCTGCTCAGTGTGGTTAGCTGAATCTCATCTGGTAGCTGTATGCTGGTCCCCTCCAAACTCAGCTCCCTGGTCTCTCCTGGTCTCTCCTCTCTGCTCAGTGTGGTTAGCTGAATCTCATCTGGTAGCTGTATGCTGGTCCCCTCCAAACTCAGCTCCCTGGTCTCTCCTGGTCTCTCCTCTCTGCTCAGTGTGGTTAGCTGAATCTCATCTGGTAGCTGTATGCTGGTCCCCTCCAAACTCAGCTCCCTGGTCTCTCCTGGTCTCTCCTCTCTGCTCAGTGTGGTTAGCTGAATCTCATCTGGTAGCTGTATGCTGGTCCCCTCCAAACTCAGCTCCCTGGTCTCTCCTGGTCTCTCCTCTCTGCTCAGTGTGGTTAGCTGAATCTCATCTGGTAGCTGTATGCTGGTCCCCTCCAAACTCAGCTCCCTGGTCTCTCCTGGTCTCTCCTCTCTGCTCAGTGTGGTTAGCTGAATCTCATCTGGTAGCTGTATGCTGGTCCCCTCCAAACTCAGCTCCCTGGTCTCTCCTGGTCTCTCCTCTCTGCTCAGTGTGGTTAGCTGAATCTCATCTGGTAGCTGTATGCTGGTCCCCTCCAAACTCAGCTCCCTGGTCTCTCCTGGTCTCTCCTCTCTGCTCAGTGTGGTTAGCTGAATCTCATCTGGTAGCTGTATGCTGGTCCCCTCCAAACTCAGCTCCCTGGTCTCTCCTGGTCTCTCCTCTCTGCTCAGTGTGGTTAGCTGAATCTCATCTGGTAGCTGTATGCTGGTCCCCTCCAAACTCAGCTCCCTGGTCTCTCCTGGTCTCTCCTCTCTGCTCAGTGTGGTTAGCTGAATCTCATCTGGTAGCTGTATGCTGGTCCCCTCCAAACTCAGCTCCCTGGTCTCTCCTGGTCTCTCCTCTCTGCTCAGTGTGGTTAGCTGAATCTCATCTGGTAGCTGTATGCTGGTCCCCTCCAAACTCAGCTCCCTGGTCTCTCCTGGTCTCTCCTCTCTGCTCAGTGTGGTTAGCTGAATCTCATCTGGTAGCTGTATGCTGGTCCCCTCCAAACTCAGCTCCCTGGTCTCTCCTGGTCTCTCCTCTCTGCTCAGTGTGGTTAGCTGAATCTCATCTGGTAGCTGTATGCTGGTCCCCTCCAAACTCAGCTCCCTGGTCTCTCCTGGTCTCTCCTCTCTGCTCAGTGTGGTTAGCTGAATCTCATCTGGTAGCTGTATGCTGGTCCCCTCCAAACTCAGCTCCCTGGTCTCTCCTGGTCTCTCCTCTCTGCTCAGTGTGGTTAGCTGAATCTCATCTGGTAGCTGTATGCTGGTCCCCTCCAAACTCAGCTCCCTGGTCTCTCCTGGTCTCTCCTCTCTGCTCAGTGTGGTTAGCTGAATCTCATCTGGTAGCTGTATGCTGGTCCCCTCCAAACTCAGCTCCCTGGTCTCTCCTGGTCTCTCCTCTCTGCTCAGTGTGGTTAGCTGAATCTCATCTGGTAGCTGTATGCTGGTCCCCTCCAAACTCAGCTCCCTGGTCTCTCCTGGTCTCTCCTCTCTGCTCAGTGTGGTTAGCTGAATCTCATCTGGTAGCTGTATGCTGGTCCCCTCCAAACTCAGCTCCCTGGTCTCTCCTGGTCTCTCCTCTCTGCTCAGTGTGGTTAGCTGAATCTCATCTGGTAGCTGTATGCTGGTCCCCTCCAAACTCAGCTCCCTGGTCTCTCCTGGTCTCTCCTCTCTGCTCAGTGTGGTTAGCTGAATCTCATCTGGTAGCTGTATGCTGGTCCCCTCCAAACTCAGCTCCCTGGTCTCTCCTGGTCTCTCCTCTCTGCTCAGTGTGGTTAGCTGAATCTCATCTGGTAGCTGTATGCTGGTCCCCTCCAAACTCAGCTCCCTGGTCTCTCCTGGTCTCTCCTCTCTGCTCAGTGTGGTTAGCTGAATCTCATCTGGTAGCTGTATGCTGGTCCCCTCCAAACTCAGCTCCCTGGTCTCTCCTGGTCTCTCCTCTCTGCTCAGTGTGGTTAGCTGAATCTCATCTGGTAGCTGTATGCTGGTCCCCTCCAAACTCAGCTCCCTGGTCTCTCCTGGTCTCTCCTCTCTGCTCAGTGTGGTTAGCTGAATCTCATCTGGTAGCTGTATGCTGGTCCCCTCCAAACTCAGCTCCCTGGTCTCTCCTGGTCTCTCCTGGTCTCTCCTGGTCAGCTCCCTGGTCAGCTCCCTGGTCTCCCCTGGTCTCTCCTGGTCAGCTCCCTGGTCTCTCCTGGTCTCTCCTGGTCTCTCCTGGTCTCTCCTGGTCAGCTCCCTGGTCAGCTCCCTGGTCTCCCCTGGTCTCTCCTGGTCTCCCCTGGTCTCCCCTGGTCTCTCCTGGTCAGCTCCCTGGTCAGCTCCCTGGTCTCTCCTGGTCAGCTCCCTGGTCTCTCCTGGTCAGCTCCCTGGTCTCTCCTGGTCTCTCCTGGTCAGCTCCCTGGTCAGCTCCCTGGTCTCTCCTGGTCTCCCCTGGTCTCTCCTGGTCAGCTCCCTGGTCTCCCCTGGTCTCTCCTGGTCTCTCCTGGTCAGCTCCCTGGTCTCCCCTGGTCTCTCCTGGTCTCTCCTGGTCTCTCCTGGTCTCTCCTGGTCAGCTCCCTGGTCTCTCCTGGTCAGCTCCCTGGTCAGCTCCCTGGTCTCCCCTGGTCTCTCCTGGTCTCTCCTGGTCTCCCCTGGTCTCTCCTGGTCAGCTCCCTGGTCTCTCCTGGTCAGCTCCCTGGTCAGCTCCCTGGTCTCTCCTGGTCTCTCCTGGTCTCTCCTGGTCAGCTCCCTGGTCTCCCCTGGTCTCCCCTGGTCTCCCCTGGTCTCTCCTGGTCTCTCCTGGTCTCTCCTGGTCTCCCCTGGTCTCTCCTGGTCAGCTCCCTGGTCTCCTCTGGTCTCCCCTGGTCTCTCCTGGTCTCTCCTGGTCTCTCCTGGTCTCCCCTGGTCTCTCCTGGTCAGCTCCCTGGTCTCTCCTGGTCAGCTCCCTGGTCTCTCCTGGTCAGCTCCCTGGTCTCCCCTGGTCTCTCCTGGTCTCTCCTCTCTGTATCTCTACATTCCTCCTCAGCTGTCTCAAACGCTACTTGTCATCCTGCTACGTGCTGAGGGTTAGTTTTAATGCCACTTTCATGTGTGCATTGTGTGCAGTAATTGTTGGATGGGATGTACTTATAGTAAATCAATCTGTGGTATGAGTAGAATCTGCTGAGTGCTGGGTTCAGGGACAGGTTTCTGGCCTGGTCCTCTTCTGAGTGGCGCAGTGGTCTAAGGCACTGCATCGCAGTGCTAACTGTGTCACTAGAGATCCTGGTTCGAATCCAGGCTCTGTCGCAGCCGGCCACGACCGGGAGACTCATGGGCGGCGCACAATTGGCCCAGCGTCGTCCAGGGTAGGGGAGGGAATGGCCGGCAGGGATGTAGCTCAGTTGATAGAGCATGGCGTTTGCAACGCCAGGGTTGTGGGTTCGATTCCCACAGGGGGCCAGTATAAAAAAAAATATATATGTAAGTTGCTCTGGATAAGAGCGTCTGCTAAATGACTAAAATGTAAAAATGTAAATGCTTCATCTCAGATTGGTCCAAACAACCCAGAGGATCTCACTTCTGTAACGTAGCAGTTATTGGAGTATTCTGCAGCATAAGGTTGTGTGTGGTAAAACTTGAATTGACCCAACCGTCATGAGACCTACGTAACTCTTCATAAGGCTTATGTAACCCTGTCATAAGACTGACATAACATATGTCATTGGAACCACTACTACTAGGAGGAGGCTGAATAAATTTGGCTTGGCCCCTAAGACCCTCAGAAACTTTTACAGATGCACAATTGAGAGCATCCTGTCAGGCTGTATCACCGCCTGGTACGGCAACTGCACCGCCTGCAACCGCAGGGCTCTCCAGAGGGTGGTACGGTCTGCCCAACGTATCACCGGGGGCAAACTGACCGCCCTCCAGGACACGTACAGCACCCATTGTCACAGGAAGGCCAAATAGATCATCAAGGACATCAACCACCAGAGCCACTGCCTGTTCACCCCACTATCATCCAGAAGGTGAGGTCAGTACAGGTGCATCAAAGCTGGGACCGAGAGACTGAAAAACAGCTTCTATCTCAAGGCCGTCAGACTGTTAAATAGCCATCACTAGCCGGCCTCCACCCAGTTACTCAACCCTGCACCTTAGAGGCTGCTGCCCTATATACATAGACCTGGAATCACTGGCCACTTTAATAATGGAATGCTAGTCACTAAAATAATGTTTACATATTTTTGCTGTACTCAATTCATATGTATATACTGTATTCTATTCTACTGTATTTAGTCAATGCCACTCCAACATTGCTCGTCCTAATATTTATATTTATATATTTCTCAATTCCATTATTTTACTTTTAGATTTGTGTGTGTTGTTGTGAATTGTTAGATACTACTGCACTGTTGGAGCTAGGAACACAAGCATTTTGCTACACCCGCAATAACATCTGCTAAATATGGGTATGTGACCAATATAATTTGATTTGATTTGAATGACCAGTACTACTGCCTGTCTTTACCCAGCATCTCCTAACAGTCCTCTGTGACACAGTAGGAAACTCTTACTAAACGGCAGACCTGGGACCTGGTCTCTGACTAAACGGCTGACCTGGGACCTGGTCTCTGACTAAACGGCTGACCTGGGACCTGGGCTCTGACTGAACGGCAGACCTGGGACCTGGGCTCTGACTGAACGGCAGACCTGGGACCTGGTCTCTGACTAAACGGCAGACCTGGGACCTGGGCTCTGACTAAACGGCAGACCTAGGACCTGGTCTCTGACTAAACGGCTGACCTGGGACCTGGTCTCTGACTAAACGGCAGACCTGGGACCTGGTCTCTGACTAAACGGCAGACCTGGGACCTGGTCTCTGACTAAACGGCAGACCTGGGACCTGGTCTCTGACTAAACGGCAGACCTGGGACCTGGTCTCTGACTAAACGGCTGACCTGGGACCTGGGCTCTGACTAAACGGCAGACCTGGGACCTGGTCTCTGACTAAACGGCAGACCTGGGACCTGGTCTCTGACTAAACGGCAGACCTGGGAGGCCCATGACGTTGTTTGAGACAGGTCAGGGGGTTGAGTGAGAGCGTTGGCGCGGTGTTGGATAAAGGTTTGGTTTTCCCCGCTACCGCCTCCTGTGTGAGGATTATGAAGGCAGGTCTACGGCACTACTGAGTCCTGCCAATTAACACCCCAACAGCCACCTCTGACTGCTACACAGGAGCCCTCATGAAGACTGGTGTTAGACTCACCCTGTGGTGTTAGACTCACCCTATGGTGTTAGACTCACCCTGTGGTGTAAGACTCACCCTATGGTGTTAGACTCACCCTATGGTGTGAGAGTCACCCTATGGTGTGAGAGTCACCCTATGGTGTGAGACTCACCCTATGGTGTTAGACTCACCCTATGGTGTGAGAGTCACCCTATGGTGTAAGACTCACCCTATGGTGTAAGACTCACCCTATGGTGTGAGAGTCACCCTATGGTGTGAGAGTCACCCTATGGTGTGAGACTCACCCTATGGTGTGAGAGTCACCCTATGGTGTGAGAGTCACCCTATGGTGTTAGACTCACCCTATGGTGTTAGACTCACCCTATGGTGTTAGACTCACCCTAGGGTGTTAGACTCACCCTATGGTGTAAGACTCACCCTATGGTGTTAGACTCACCCTATGGTGTTAGACTCACCCTATGGTGTTAGACTCACCCTATGGTGTTAGACTCACCCTAAGGTGTAAGACTCACCCTATGGTGTAAGACTCACCCTATGGTGTTAGACTCACCCTATGGTGTTAGACTCACCCTGTGGTGTTAGACTCACCCTATGGTGTTAGACTCACCCTGTGGTGTTAGACTCACCCTATGGTGTTAGACTCACCCTATGGTGTTAGACTCACCCTGTGGTGTAAGACTCACCCTATGGTGTAAGACTCACCCTATGGTGTTAGACTCACCCTATGGTGTTAGACTCACCCTATGGTGTAAGACTCACCCTATGGTGTTAGACTCACCCTGTCGTGTTAGACTCACCCTATGGTGTAAGACTCACCCTATGGTGTTAGACTCACCCTATGGTGTTAGACTCACCCTGTGGTGTAAGACTCACCCTATGGTGTTAGACTCACCCTATGGTGTTAGACTCACCCTATGGTGTTAGCTGCAGTATATACTCTGTAGTGTTAATATCACCCTATGGTGTTAACTCCACTATATACTCTGTAGTGTTAATATCACCCTATGGTGTTAGCTCCAGTATATACTCTGTAGTGTTAATATCACCCTATGGTGTTAGCTCCAGTATATACTCTGTAGTGTTAATATCACCCTATGGTGTTAGACTCACCCTGTGGTGTAAGACTCACCCTATGGTGTTAGACTCACCCTGTGGTGTAAGACTCACCCTATGGTGTTAGACTCACCCTATGGTGTTAGACTCACCCTATGGTGTTAGCTGCAGTATATACTCTGTAGTGTTAATATCACCCTATGGTGTTAGCTCCAGTATATACTCTGTAGTGTTAATATCACTCTATGGTGTTAGCTCCACTATATACTCTGTAGTGTTAATATCACCCTATGGTGTTAACTCCACTATATACTCTGTAGTGTTAATATCACCCTATGGTGTTAGCTCCACTATATACTCTGTAGTGTTAATATCACCCTATGGTGTTAGCTCCAGTATATACTCTGTAGTGTTAATATCACCCTATGGTGTTAGCTCCAGTATATACTCTGTAGTGTTAATATCACCCTATGGTGTTAGCTCCAGTATATACTCTGTAGTGTTAATATCACCCTATGGTGTTAGCTCCAGTATATACTCTGTAGTGTTAATATCACCCTATGGTGTTAACTCCACTATATACTCAACAGTGTTAATATCACTCTATGGCGTAAGCTTTACTCTACAAGCCCTTCATCCTGGCACAGCTCCACACAGCTGTTAAACTGTCAGGGTTTGAAGCAGCGCCTGAAGCAGAGGGGCCCAGGAGTTCATAAAGATACTCTCAGCAGTGCTTCCTGAGGAGAGATGGAGAGGCACAATTCAATGTGCCAGATCTTCCTGCGCTGAGACGGTAGATAGCAGCAGATTACCCCACCCTCCTCCCCCTTCTGCCTTTCTGGGTGTGTCCCAAATGGCCAAAACCTACAGGCCTCTTATCAAGGCAGTGCACTATACAGGGAATAGTGTGCCATTCGGCCCACAGTCTCTGTGTGAAGCCACTGATTGGGACGGTGGGTCTGACAGTGTGTCTGGGAACAACAGGCTGGAAGACCCTGCTGAGGACTTGGAAGTGGGGATAACTTCATCGTCCAATCCTGCGCTCCCCTGCCTGCCTCACTCCAACTTCTGGCATTTCAGCAGCTTTGATCCATATTTTAAAGGCTGCGTTGCATCACAACTGTACTAATCTTAGTTAAAAGGAAAGGCACTGTACACAGATGTCAGTACAGTGGCCTAGTGACTTCTGGCTTGGCATCGCTGGATAGGAGGGACACGCAACCTGTGCCAGGATTGACAACTTCATTACATTTTAAATGTGAAGAAATACACCAATGAATATATCTGTACGTAGATTGTTTAAAAAGTATTCAGTTCACTGGCTTATCTTAAGGTGAACTTTCACCCGTGTTTGAACAGGCACATGGGAATCAGATGTTTTGAGATTTGAATGCTAAAATACACATCTGCCACATATCTGTCACATTGTAACCCAGATAGATAAACCCATATCTCTCCCTGTATTTATTATAGTCCCTATTCTGAGATCATAAATCACTGACATTTAAAATGGCTTCTCTAGCTCTCCTATCTAACAGTCTGAACCCTCAGCGTTGTGGAGTGTAGTTCTGTTATTGGTGCAGAGATAGAGCCTAGAACCCTGAGTGTAGTTCTGTTACTGGTACAGAGATAGAGCCTAGAACCCTGAGTGTAGTTCTGTTATTGGTGCAGAGATCGAGCCTAGAACCCTGAGTGTAGTTCTGTTACTGGTTAAGAGATAGAGCCTAGAACCCTGAGTGTAGTTCTGTTATTGGTGTAAAGATAGAGCCTAGAACCCTGCGTGTAGTTCTGTTATTGGTGCAGAGATCGAGCCTAGAACCCTGAGTGTAGTTCTGTTACTGGTTAAGAGATAGAGCCTAGAACCCTGAGTGTAGTTCTGTAATTGGTGCAAAGATAGAGCCTAGAACCCTGCGTGTAGTTCTGTTATTGGTGCAGAGATCGAGCCTAGAACCCTGAGTGTAGTTCTGTTACTGGTTAAGAGATAGAGCATAGAACCCTGAGTGTAGTTCTGTTATTGGTACAGAGATAGAGCCTAGAACCCTGAGTGTAGTTCTGTTACTGATACAGAGATAGAGCCTAGAACCCTGAGTGCAGTTCTGTTATTGGTACAGAGATAGAGCCTAGAACCCTGAGTGTAGTTCTGTTACTGGTTAAGAGATAGAGCCTAGAACCCTGAGTGTAGTTCTGTTATTGGTGCAAAGATAGAGCCTAGAACCCTGCGTGTAGTTCTGTTATTGGTGCAGAGATCGAGCCTAGAACCCTGAGTGTAGTTCAGTTACTGGTTAAGAGATAGAGCCTAGAACCCTGAGTGTAGTTCTGTTATTGGTACAGAGATAGAGCCTAGAACCCTGAGTGTAGTTATGTTACTGGTACAGAGATAGAGCCTAGAACCCTGAGTGTAGTTCTGTTACTGGTACAGCGATAGAGCCTAGAACCCTGAGTGTAGTTCTGTTACTGGTACAGAGATAGAGCCTAGAACCCTGAGTGTAGTTCTGTTACTGGTTAAGAGATAGAGCCTAGAACCCTGAGTGTAGTTCTGTTATTGGTGCAAAGATAGAGCCTAGAACCCTGCGTGTAGTTCTGTTATTGGTGCAGAGATCGAGCCTAGAACCCTGAGTGTAGTTCTGTTACTGGTTAAGAGATAGAGCCTAGAACCCTGAGTGTAGTTCTGTTATTGGTACAGAGATAGAGCCTAGAACCCTGAGTGTAGTTCTGTTACTGGTGCAGAGATAGAGCCTAGAACCCTGAGTGTAGTTCTGTTATTGGTGCAGAGATAGAGCCTAGAACCCTGAGTGTAGTTCTGTTATTGGTGCAGAGATAGAGCCTAGAACCCTGAGTGTAGTTCTGTTATTGGTGCAGAGATAGAGCCTAGAACCCTGAGTGTAGTTCTGTTACTGGTGCAGAGATAGAGCCTAGAACCCTGAGTGTAGTTCTGTTATTGGTGCAGAGATAGAGCCTAGAACCCTGCGTGTAGTTCTGTTATTGGTGCAGAGATCGAGCCTAGAACCCTGAGTGTAGTTCTGTTATTGGTGCAGAGATCGAGCCTAGAACCCTGAGTCAACCACATGCTGGACAGTATTGGTGGCAGATGTGTCTAGCAGATCACAATGAAATGGGATGGCATTTCCTCAAGATGGGGTATTTTTAAACTTTGATGTGAACATGATTTGCTTTGATCATATACTGTAATTCGCATGGTCTCGATAAGGCGACTCCTACATACGGTAAACCCACAACCTTTGGCTCAAGGTTTCGTCCAATCAGGACTTTAGCTCGTCAGTTAAACTCAAGTTGAGAGGTTTGGTCCCAAACGTGTGTTTGGTCAATTATATTGACTGGAAACAGCTCTAGAATTGGAGCTGTGTTTGTGAACAAGACTCGTGGCGTGGCAGTCAGAATAAGACAGACTCATATTCTAACATGTGGTGATATTGGAATCCATAGTCTTCAATGGGGTTGAGGCTTAAGGGTTTTAGTAGTGGTAGATGTTGGACTGAAGACAAAGCCAGGCAGGCAGGATGTACAATATATCCACTGGTTAAAAATGGACCAAACTGGTGTTGATACCTCCTCCGTTCTACAGCATGTGCTGAGGTACCCTTACAAAAAAAGATTGCAGTTTTTAAACTGCACTGAAAGTGCAGTAACTGCAGTCGACTGTGTTATTTTGGATGCAGTAATTGCAGTATAACTGCAGTGTACCGCACTCTAACTGCAGTTACACAGCAAAATTACTGCAGTAAAAAGAACGGTGTTATTTTGAACGCAGTATTTGCAGCATACTGCAGTTATACTGTACTCTGACTGCAATGTTTTCTCATAAAGGTAGTGATACATCGTGTTCTGAGGTAGTGATACATCGTGTTCTGAGGTAGTGTTACATCGTGTTCTGAGGTAGTGATACATCGTGTTCTGAGGTAGTGTTACATCGTGTTCTGAGGTAGTGTTACATTGTGTTCTGAGGTAGTGTTACATTGTGTTCTGAGGTAGTGATACATCGTGTTCTGAGGTAGTGTTACATTGTGTTCTGAGGTAGTGTTACATCGTGTTCTGAGGTAGTGATACATCGTGTTCTGAGGTAGTGTTACATCGTGTTCTGAGGTAGTGTTACATCGTGTTCTGAGGTAGTGTTACATCGTGTTCTGAGGTAGTGTTACATCGTGTTCTGAGGTAGTGTTACATCGTGTTCTGAGGTAGTGTTACATCGTGTTCTGAGGTAGTGTTACATCGTGTTCTGAGGTAGTGTTACATCGTGTTCTGAGGTAGTGTTACATCGTGTTCTGAGGTAGTGTTACATCGTGTTCTGAGGTAGTGTTACATCGTGTTCTGAGGTAGTGATACATCGTGTTCTGAGGTAGTGTTACATCGTGTTCTGAGGTAGTGTTACATCGTGTTCTGAGGTAGTGTTACATCGTGTTCTGAGGTAGTGTTACATTGTGTTCTGAGGTAGTGATACATCGTGTTCTGAGGTAGTGTTACATCGTGTTCTGAGGTAGTGTTACATCGTGTTCTGAGGTAGTGTTACATCGTGTTCTGAGGTAGTGATACATCGTGTTCTGAGGTAGTGTTACATCGTGTTCTGAGGTAGTGTTACATCGTGTTCTGAGGTAGTGTTACATCGTGTTCTGAGGTAGTGATACATCGTGTTCTGAGGTAGTGTTACATCGTGTTCTGAGGTAGTGTTACATCGTGTTCTGAGGTAGTGATACATCGTGTTCTGAGGTAGTGATACATCGTGTTCTGAGGTAGTGTTACATCGTGTTCTGAGGTAGTGTTACATCGTGTTCTGAGGTAGTGATACATCGTGTTCTGAGGTAGTGTTACATTGTGTTCTGAGGTAGTGTTACATCGTGTTCTGAGGTAGTGTTACATCGTGTTCTGAGGTAGTGTTACATTGTGTTCTGAGGTAGTGATACATCGTGTTCTGAGGTAGTGTTACATCGTGTTCTGAGGTAGTGTTACATCGTGTTCTGAGGTAGTGTTACATCGTGTTCTGAGGTAGTGATACATCGTGTTCTGAGGTAGTGTTACATCGTGTTCTGAGGTAGTGTTACATCGTGTTCTGAGGTAGTGATACATCGTGTTCTGAGGTAGTGATACATCGTGTTCTGAGGTAGTGTTACATCGTGTTCTGAGGTAGTGATACATCGTGTTCTGAGGTAGTGTTACATCGTGTTCTGAGGTAGTGATACATCGTGTTCTGAGGTAGTGTTACATCGTGTTCTGAGGTAGTGTTACATCGTGTTCTGAGGTAGTGTTACATCGTGTTCTGAGGTAGTGTTACTGCTAGCTAGCCTTGTCTCTTATTGGGTCAGGGGGAAGGTAGTCTGCACGCTGAATAACACAGAAGTCCAGAGAGAATGAATAAATAATTACAGTCAGCCGTATAGAGGAATTATAAATACAGTCAAATCAAATTAAATCACATTTTATTTGTCACATGCGCCGAATATAACAGGTGTAGACCTTACAGTAAAATGTTTACTGACAAGCCCATAACCAACAATGCAGGTCAAGAAATAGAGTTAAGAAAATATTTACTAAATAAGTAAAAAATAAAATAAAAAATAACAATATAAAATAACAATAACGAGGCTATATACAGGGGGTACCGGTACCGAGTCAATGGGCTGGGCACAGGTTAGTCCAGGTAATATGTACATGTAGGTAGGGGTAAAGTGACTATGCACAAATAATATGGGGGGGGGGGAGGGGGTCAATGTAAATAGTCCGGGTGGCCATTTGATTAATTGTTCAGCAGTTTTATAGCTTGGAGGTAGAAGCTGTTAAGGAGCCTTTTGGACCTAGACTTGGCGCTCTGGTACCGCTTGCCGTGCGGTAACAGAGAGAACAGTCTATGACTAGGGTGGCTGGAGTCTTTGACAAGTTTTGGGGGCCTTCCTCTGACACCGCCTGGTATAGAGGTCCTGGATGGCAGGAAGCTTAGCCCCAGTGATGTACTGGGCCGTACGTACTACCCTCTGTAGCGCCTTACGGTCGGATGCCGAGCAGTTTCCATACCAGATGGTGGTGCAACCAGTCAGGATGCTATCGATGGTGCAGCTGTATAACTTTTTGAGGGGGAAAAGATATTGTCGTGCCCTCTTCATGACTGTCTTGGTGTGTTTGGACCATGTTAGTTTGTTGGTGATGTGGACACCAAGGAACTTGAAGCTCTCAACCTGCTCCACTACAGCCCGGTCGATGTTAATGGGGGCGTGCTCAGTCCTCTTTTTTTTCCTGTAGTCCACAATCATCTCCTTTGTCTTGCTCACGTTGAGGGAGAGGTTGTTGTCCTGGCACCACACTGCCAGGTCTCTGACCTCCTCCCTATAGGCTGTCTCATCGTTGTCGGTGATCAGGCCTACCACTGTTGAGTCATCAGCAAACTTAATGATGGTGTTTGGCCACGCAGTTGTGGGTGAATAGGGAGTACAGGAGGGGACTAAGCACACAACCCTGAGGGGCCCCAGTGTTGAGGATCATCATGGCAGATGTGTTGTTGCCTACCCTTACCACCCTGGAGCGACCCGTCAGGAAGTCCAGGATCCAGTTGTAGAGGGAGGTGTTCAGTCCCAGGGTCCTAAGCTTAGTGATGAGCTTTGTGGGCACTATGGTGTTGAATGCTGAGCTGTAGTCAATGAACAGCATTCTCACATAGGTGTTCCTTTTGTCCAGGTGGGAAAGGGCAGTCTGGAGTGCGATTGAGATTGCGTCATCTGTGGATCTGTTGGGGCGGTATGCAAATTGGAGTGGGTCTAGGGTTTCCGGGATGATGGTGTTGATGTGAGCCATGACCAGTCTTTCAAAGCACTTCATGGCTACAGACGTGAGTGCTACGGGGCGGTAGTCATTTAGGCAGGTTACTTTCGCTTTCGTGGGCACAGGGACTATTGTGGTCTTCTTGAAACATATAGTTATTACACACTCGGTCAGGGAGTGGTTGAAAATGTCAGTGAAGACACTTGCCAGTTGGTCAGCACATGCTCTTAGCACACGTCCTGGTAATCCGTCTGGCCCCGCGGCCTTGTGAATGTTGACCTGTTTAAAGGTCTTACTCACATCGGCTACGGAGAGCGGGATCACACAGTCATCCGGAACAGCTGGTGTTCTCATGCATGCTTCAGTGTTGTGAATTGTGTTCTCAAACAACCTGTAGCCAACGAAGATGGTGGCCTCGCTACTAGCTCTTACAAAACTTTACGTTATTTTGATTTTTAAGTATTATCTTTTACATTTTTAGCTCAGAAAGCTGATCCTTTGGTTGCTCTCCCCAGGGAAAGTGAACTGATTCCAGCGGCTGACCCAAAACATCGCCGGCGGAGGATAGGCACTCGGAGCGGCCTGCTGGTTCGACTTATGAGGCGCGCACACCACCCACCACTTCCAAGTATATTACTCGCTAATGTTCAGTCTTTGGATAACATTGTCGACGAGCTCAGGGCAAGGACTTCTTTCCAGAGAGACATCAGGCCCTGTAACATACTTTGTTTAAGGAAAACATTAATATTCTGGGATATTCTGTCGAAATCGGTCCAGCCAGATGGGTTCTCAGTGCATTGCTCAGACAGAAATAAATATCTCTCCGGGAAGCAGAAGGGCGGAGGTGTGTGTTTCATGATTGACCACTCATGGTGTAATTGTAGTTACATACAGGAAGTCAAGTCCTTTTGTTCACCCGACCTAGAATACCTCACAATCAAATGCCGACCGTATTATCTCCCAAGATAATTTTCCTCGGTTATAGTCACGGCCGTGTATATCCCCCCTCAAGCCGATACCACAACGGCCCTCAAAGAACTTCACTGGACCTTATGCAAACTGGAAACCACATATCCTGAGGCTGCATTTATTTTAGCTGGGGATTTTAACAAAGCAAATTTGAGGACTAGGCTGCCGAAGTTCTATCAACATATTGACTGTTGTACTCGGGCTGCTAAAAATTCTCGACCACTGCTATTCAAACTTCCGGGATGGTTATAAGGCCCTCCCACGCCCTCCTTTCGGCAAATCTGACCACGACTCCATTTTGCTCCTCCCTTCCTATAGGCAGAAACTCAAACAGGAAATACCCGTGCTAAGGACTATTCAACGCTGGTCTGACCAATCAGAAATCAACGCTTCAAAATTATTTTGATCACGCGGACTGGGATATGTTCCGGGTAGCTTGCGAAAATTATTTAGACTAATAAACTGAAATGGTGACTGAGTTTATCAGAAAGTGTATAGGAGATGTTGTGCCCACCGTGACTATTAAAACCTACCCTAACCAGAAACCGTGGATAGATGGCAGCATTCACGCAAAACTGAAAGTGCGAACCATCGCATTTAACCATGGCAAGGTGACTGGGAATATGGCAGAATACAAACAGTATAGCTACTCACTCCGCAAGGCAATTAAACTGGCAAAACATCAGTATAGAGACAAAGTGGAGTCGCAATTCAACGGCTCAGACACAAGACGTATGTGGCAGGTTCTACACACAATAACGGACTACAAAAGGAAAACCTGCCACTTCGCCGACACCGACGTTTTGCTTCCAGACAAGCTAAACACCTTCTTTGCCTGCTTTAAGTGCCACCGACGCGGACCACTACCAAGGACTGTTGGCTCTCCTTCTCAGTGGCCGACGTGAGTAAGACATTTAAGCATGTTAACCCCCGCAAGGCTGCAGGCCCAGACGGCATCCCTAGCTGCGACCTCAGAGCATGCGCAGACCAGCTGGCTGGTGTGTTTACGGACATATTCAATCTCTCCCTATCCCAGTCTGCTCTCTCCACATGCTTCAAGATGGCCACCATTAATCCTCTACCCAAGAAAGCAAAGGTAGCTGAACTAAACGACTATCGCCCCATAGCACTCACCTCTGTCATCATGAAGTGCTTGAAGTGCACCTCTATTTTACCTGTCACCCTAGACCCACTTCAATTTGCTTACCGCCCCAATAGATCCACAGACGATGCAATCACCATCACACTGCACACTGCCCTATCCCATCTGGACAAGAGGAATACCTATGTAAGAATGCTGTTCATTAACTATAGCTCAGCATTCAACACCATAGTACCCTCCAAGCTCATCATTAAGCTCGAGGCCCTGGGTCGGACCCCGCCCTGTGCAACTGGGTCCTGGACTTCCTGACGGGCCACCCCCAGGTGGTGAAGGTAGGAAACAACACCCCTTCACTGATCCCCATGTGCTCAGCTCCCTCCTGGACTCCCTGTTCACCCATGACTGTGTGGCCAAGCACGCCTCCAACTCAATCATCAAGTTTGCAGACGACACAACAGTAGTAGGCTTGATTACCAACAATGACAAGACAGCCTACAGGGAGGAGGTGAGGGCTCTGGGAGTGTGGTGCCAGGAAAATATCCTCTCACTCAACGTCAACAAAACAAAGGAGATGATCATGGACTTCAGGAAGCAGCAGAGGGTGCACCCTCCTATCCACATCGACGGGACCGCAGTGGAGAAGGTGGAAAGCTTCAAGTTCCTTGGCGTACACATCACTGACAAACTGAAATGGTCCACCCACACAGACAGTGTGGTGAAGAAGGCACAACAGAGCCTCTTCAACCTCAGGAGACTGAAGAAATTTGGCTTGGCACCTAAAACCCTCACAAACTTTTACAGATGCACAATTGAGAGCAGCCTGTCGGGCTGTATCACTGCCTAGGATGGCAACTGCACCACCTTCAGAGGGTGGTGAGGTCTGCCGAACGCATTACTGGGGGCCAAAAAGATCATCAAGGACATCAACCACCTGAGCCACTGCCTGTTCACCCCACTATCATCCAGAAGGTGAGGTCAGTACAGGTGCATCAAAGCTGGGACCGAGAGACTGAAAAACAGCTTCTATCTCAAAGCCATCAGACTGTTAAATAGCCATCACTAGCATATTAGAGCCTGCTGCTGCTGCCTATAGAAATCACTGGCCACTTTAAGAAATGGAACACTAGTGTCTTTTGACCCTAATGAGCACCCAGTATATCTGGCCGTGTGTTTTGACCATACTGAGCACCAAGCATATCTGGGGCATGTTTTGACCCTAATCAGCCCTCAGTATATCTGGGGTGTGTTTTCACCCTTATGAGCCCCCAGTATAACTGGGGTGTGTTTTGACCCTAATGAGCCCCCAGTATATCTGGGGTGTGTTTTCACCCTTATGAGCCCCCAGTATAACTGGGGTGTGTTTTGACCCTAATGAGCCCTCAGTATATCTGGGGTGTGTTTTCACCCTTATGAGCCCCCAGTATAACTGGGGTGTGTTTTGACCCTAATAAGCCCTCAGTATATCTGGGGTGTGTTTTGATCCTAATGAGCACTAAGTATATCTGGGGGTTGTTTTGACCCTAATGAGCCCTCAGTATATCTAGGGTATGTTTTGACCCTAATGAGCCCTCAGTATATCTGGCTGTGTGTTTTGACCATACTGAGCACCAAGCATATCTGGGGTATGTTTTGACCCTAATCAGCCCTCAGTATATCTGGGGCGTGTTTTCACCCTTATGAGCCCCCAGTATAACTGGGGTGTGTTTTGACCCTAATGAGCCCCCAGTATATCTGGGGTGTGTTTTCACCCTTATGAGCCCCCAGTATAACTGGGGTGTGTTTTGACCCTAATAAGCCCTCAGTATATCTGGGGTGTGTTTTGATCCTAATGAGCACTAAGTATATCTGGGGGTTGTTTTGACCCTAATGAGCCCTCAGTATATCTAGGGTATGTTTTGACCCTAATGAGCCCTCAGTATATCTGGCTGTGTGTTTTGACCATACTGACCCACAAGCATATCTGGGGTATGTTTTGACCCTAATCAGCCCTCAGTATATCTGTCCGTGTGTTTTGACCCTAATGAGCCCCCAGTATAACTGGGGTGTGTTTTGACCCTAATCAGCCCTCAGTATATCTGGGGTGTGTTTTGACCCTTATGAGCCTCCAGTATAACTGGGGTGTGTTTTGACCCTAATGATCCCCCAATATATTTGGGGTGTGTTTTGACCCTAATAAGCCCTCAGTATATCTGGGGTGTGTTTTGACCCTAATGAGCACTAAGTATATTTGTCTGTGTGTTTTGACCTTAATGAGCCCTCAGTATATCTGGGGGTTGTTTTGACCCTAATGAGCACTCAGTATATCTAGGGTATGTTTTGACCCTAATGAGCCCTCAGTATATTTGGCTGTGTGTTTTGACCATACTGAGCCACAAGCATATCTGGGGTATGTTTTGACCCTAATCAGCACTCAGTATATCTGGGGCGTGTTTTGACCCCAATGAGCCCTTAGTATATCTGGCTGTGTGTTTTGACCGTAATGAGCCCCCAGTATATCTGGGGTGTGTTTTCACCCTAATGAGCCCTCAGTATACCTGGGGTGTGTTTTGACCATAATAAGCCACCAGTATATCTGGGGTGTGTTTTGACCCTAATGAGCTTCCAGCATATCTGGGGTGTGTTTTGACCATAATGAGCCCTCAGTATATCTGGGGGGTGTTTTGACCCTAATGAGCCCTCAGTATATATGGGGTGTGTTTTGACCCTAATGAGCCCCCAGTAAATCTGGGGGGTGTTTTGACCCTAATGAGCCCTCAGTATATATGGGGTGTGTTTTGACCCTAATGAGCCCTCATTATATCTAGGGTGTGTATTGACCCTAATGAAGCCTCAGTATATCTGGGGGGTGTTTTGACCCTAATGAGCCCTCAGTATATCTGGGGTGTGTTTTGACCCTAATGAGCCCCCAGTATATATGGGGTGTGTTTTGACCCTAATGAAGCCTCAGTATATCTGGGGGGTGTTTTGACCCTAATGAGCCCTCAGTATATCTGGGGTGTGTTTTGACCCTAATGAAGCCTCAGTATATCTGGGGGGTGTTTTGACCCTAATGAGCCCTCAGTATATCTGGCAGTGAGTTTTGACCCTAATGAGGCCTTAGTATATCTGGGGGGTGTTTTGACCCTAATGAGGCCTCAATATATCTGGCAGTGAATTTTGACCCTAATGAGGCCTCAGTATATCTGGGGGGTGTTTTGACCCAGGTCCAGATTAACATATTGTCCACATGGCTCTAGTGGTGTTCTGGTGCTTCTCCGGTCCGCTGCCTCTGAGGATCTCTGGTCTGCTCTCAGGCACACAGGAAACTCTCCTCCTATTAAGCTGTATCTCTCCTGATCAAAACACAGAGCCATGCGAGTCTCAGGCTCCAACCCGTTCTCAACACTCTTCAACACAGCTATCCAGCCCCCCCTCCCCCCTCCACAAGAACCATGCTGCCCCCTCCAACCAACCAAACAACGTAGCCCCTCCAAGCCAGCTATCCAGCCCCTACCAACCCAGTCTCATCCAGCCCCAACCAACCTCTTCCTGTGGCATGTGTGATACTGACCCGTCTCTCTTGGAAGGAAAGGGCTGTGACCAAGCCATCCGTCCCATTCAACCCATTGTGTTCCTGAACCAAGGAGCAGCAGAGTAGTCAACTGAACACGGTGTTGGGACGTTGTGGTGATCTGACTACAGGCTCCCAGTTGGGCCAAACTACAGGAGGTATTCAGCCAGCTCTCTCTCTCACCATGGAGATGATTGGATTAAAGGCATCTTCAGAAAGACAACAGACATCTCTGGATGAAAGAGGTAGAGACAATTGTGTTGTAAAGCAGAGGGCTGGGTGAATAGGCTGCTCATGCCAATAGACAAAACAGTGATAAACTTTCCCTCCACGGTGGCACCTCTCTGCTCACCCATACTCACACACAGGGCACAAGTCAACAGCAAAGTAAATGGATCACTGCATTGTGTCAGGTTTCAGGCAGCATAGGGAAACTGAAGGTGTTCAACAACAAAAGGCGTTGTATGGTGGTGGGACCACGGCCCAGGACTAAATGGAGAATGATATGAGGGTCAACAGCATATTGTGTTAGCATGTTGTACACTTTCTGCTTTCCCATATGTCCAATGTTCTTCCTCAAAATAGCAGCAGTTTAGTGCCAATTTGCATTGGCATCTAATGTTTATGCATTTCTTAAAATGTAAGGAACTTTTCTTTTGTTAATAGGAATTATTAAAAGTCCAATTAATTTAAAATCTCAACACAATATGTCATTTTTTCTAGTTTTCTGTGTTTTATCACATGAGCAACCATTAAATCAATGATGTATTAAATTATATTTGACTTTAATTAATTGGAAAAGGTAATTGCCCATCCAGCTCGTTATTATAATAACGGATGTCATTAAACTAATAATAATTGTTGTTACTTTATTCCACCACGGGCTGCTGTGTTTGTGTTGATGTTTACACTTGTTGGTGATGAAATAAAAGGCGGTGAATATTAGATAACTTACCTTAGCATTAACAACGAACCACCTCTGCAGTATATCTCTATACTGTCTTTAATTGATTTGTTTGGAGTGTTAATGCCGTCCCTCTCCGCGGTGTTCCCGGCCCTATGGCCCCGGGCGCTGGGAGGACCAGCTCACAGTGACAGCCTAATTATAGGCGCCTAACCGCTTTATTACTGATTAAACAATCAACTGTATGTCCACCGCTAAATGATTTGTGTTGTTGTAGATATTAGGGAAACATAATATAATGGCAGGCTGTAGCTAGCGGCGGTGCTAACCTCACGGTGCTGCGCTACAAAACCCAGAAACCAGACACCGGGGGGTTATTTCATTTCAACCACAAAAGGCTCGTGAGAAGATGTGATGTGCACATGTAGAGCAAAATATGACATTCAGCGCACCTGCCTTGACTTCCTGGAAGGGCTGTCTTTTGTCCCTCTGAATAAATCAGCGCATTTAAACACTGAGGCATGTTGTTTATTCAGCCATTATTTGTTTAATTATATTATAAGTACTTTATATTTCTGCGTTTCATGTTGTGCCATGACTGGGTTGATTTCCCGTTTATCCCAAGGGCGATTGAAACTTCATAGCGCGTGATCTTACAGCCGTCATCAGCATCTCCAAATCCATACATGAATTAACCTACGGATGGAGATCTGAGAGATGGCTGAGCTCTGTGTATAGCTAAATAAAGTTGTTGATAATATAATTCATCGTGTTTTTGACAGCAGGCACAACAAACACATCTGACCCTGTCCTGCCTTTACCACCCTCTGACCTGGTTAATTTTCTAACAGGCCTTTAACGGCGTAACTGTTTAGCAAACTGCCATCAAAATGTGACAAATTTATGCGCATAAATGTTCCTCTCCTTGAGAGAAGTCAACGTTTACTGAAAAATAAAGCCACTTTGACCCCGGAATTAACACAGACATAGTATTATTCCATTACAAGGTGGGGACTGCTGGAGTGCACAGTGAGGTGGCCTAGATCTTTTATTTGATGAATTTAATTATGTTAGACCTCCATTACTCTGCCTTGCTCTCTGGCAAAAATACTCAAATATGTTTTTATTGCGAAATAATCTCTCACGTTTACTAATATAGCACAACACCAATCTTTAGACTTTGTAAAATGATTAGAAAACTAGTATTTTAAATAACCTTTGTTAACATTGAATTTAAATGATTTGGCCCTCACAAGCCATGGGACAGGGGAAGCCTGTTTTTCTAAATATGGTTTATATAGAACATATGTTTTCAATCTTTTTAGCGCAATTATATTCTAAACTTTATCTGACCACACGCACACACGCACGCACGCACACAAACACACGCACACAAATACTGCATATTGTGTGTGTGTTCTACCTGACTGTGAGATAACAATGTGATAACATATCATCGTTTGACTCATATTCTAGGCTAACTTTGGTTGCTTATTCCAAGTTGTAAAAAGTTGTCAAGTGTTTCTAGAGTTAAAGTGAAGCTCCATTGACTAGGGCTGTATTATCTCTCTGTGAATGGACTGAAGCCTATAGAGGTCGCTGTGACACAACCAATGGAGAGGCACCGAGCCAGCCTACACGTTCAGCCTGCCATACCTCCAAATAGCGTGTTCAAAATATATTAGTCTATTGTAAATACTACAACAAAAAAGTTCAATTTAAACATTTTGAAAAAGCATGTTGACATTGCGCTATACACACTACATATTTCACATGAAATGTAATTGTTACAAAACCAGTTTAAGGAGGCTAATATTTGTTTAAATTGTATGGGTTTTATAGTTGTTTTCAAAGGAATGAAACCTGTCAATATTATCGTCTTTAATGTAGGCCCAGGATATCTTATTCTGTATTGAAGCCTGATCTTTGTGAATCCACATTACCACCGTTAATTCCAATAACCAAAACAACGTTACACTTCAACTGGTATCACAATAATACTTGCAATTGTTCCTCATCTTGAACCTATTATTAAACTGATTAAATACAATTAGCTTGGTCTCTGATGGGTTACTTCCGTCCCAATAGTCATCCCTATAACCTTACCGGTCACATGTAGCTGGCCGGACCCCGACACAGTTAGTAACCCAGCCAACAACGTCACCTGACCGCTAACCTCTCACTATTAATAATATATTACGGAATCGACTTCTCTTTCTGACAGATTAGATTTTAACCATTTGATTTTGTTTGGGCAGGGCGTTCCCACATTATTACTTAATGATGCTCCCAGCTGCTTCTGTCCATTTCCCGGCACCAGCAACCATCTGGCCGGTTATTAGCACCTCAATGCGTCGACGCTCCCTCCCCATTTAGAAAGTGGAATAACATTAAGATGAGAGGAGGGTCGGTATTATCCCCTGCTTTACCCGCTCTGCCCTTTCTCTAACAGGGGACGAGGTACAGGGCGGTTTCCTCTCAGCTGGTAATAATTACATTGGAATGGAACATCTTTGACAGCATTAGTTATGATAAGAAATTTACCCTGACTGATGTGTGTAGTAATAATAATTATAATTATAATAATAATAACAATAATAATAATAATTATAATAATAACAACAATAATTATAATTATTATTATAATAACAATAATATTATAAAAATGATAATGATAATCGTCTGGGTTGAACCAAATCAAACTTCTGGTATTGTTTAATAACATTGTGCAACAGAGACCGTCCCCTTTTCTCTCAAAACGTGCTATTAAATATTTGATCAGGAAAACACAAAAACAAAATATGTATATTCTTTGATTTTCTCTATAATTTCATTTAGTTTATTAGACAAAATATACGATCTGGACAAATGTCGTCAACGCGCTATTTACAGATGTAAATCACTGTATGTAGAGAACAGAAGACCCCAACACAAGAAAAGCCTACCAAAGTCCCAGGGTAAAGAGCAGAGAATAACAGGCGCCGTTATTTACAACAATAGAGGAAATCCTGCCACAGGAGTTTATATCAAATTAGCCATTTGCTCTGAATACTACGGTGAATGAAGTTATTTCTCATTGTCCTTTTCTGAGTGCGTCAAGTCTCTTTCTTCCAGGGCAGAATGTCTTGATCAAGCCGAGGAGAGGGCGGTTAGAACCCGCTGCGTGGCTTCTTGCTGAGTCCTGGGGCTGAAAGAACAGAGAGGAGGATCAGCACCAGAATAGAATGATAGAAGCGTGTTTCTATAGAATATAATATTATTTTCAAGTAGCCTATCCACTGGGTCAACACACACAACATGTCATCTAGGATGCTATATCTCTTCATGTGAATTCTGTCGACGCATTTTAGCCTATATCAGGGACTGGTATTTAAAGCGTATATTTTATGACACTAATGACTCCATGTGTATATAATACATGACAAACAGGCCGTCATATTAGGATAGCACCGCCGGCAGCGACCTAGCGCTAATAGCGGGAAGAAAGAAATAGGTTGTGTGTAGATGTGAGCACTTCAGACTGGGAGAAGTTTTCTGCTAGAACGCTCCCCAGGGCCGGGTTGCTCCCCGGGGTCTTTAGGGAAGCCGAGCCCCAGACAGGTCCCGTTTTACGGGGGACTTGATAAGTAGTCAGCCTCCAGAGGGAGGGAATTAGGGGAGGGGGGCTGGAGCCGAAACCCCGTGTCACCAGGAGAAGAACAACTATTTTTTTTTAGAAGCCAGACCAATCTCTCACATCTGTCCACCAAGAAAACAGTCCCTGGACCCTCTGAGAGTCTAACCACCACAGACCACGCAATGACACCATTTTGGAGGAAACCATTTGCTATTACAATATTATAATATCAATCTTACTGCTATTCTTTTACCCCAACTGCATTTGCCCAATAAATAAAACGCGTCTTACCCATCATGAAGGGGTGAAAATGAAGACTTCAGAGGTTGTGTTGGAGGAGAGTCACTTCTTACAACGTTATCACGGTCTGAAATAAAAGGATAAAACTCATTACAAAATAAACAAAATATATATTTTAATGAAATACTTGAGTAATAACATAATGTTTCTATGTCATTGTTATTATTATGATAATTATTATAACAAATTCTAGTTTTAGTTAAATTTAGTTTGTGTGTGTGTGTGTGACCTATTGGTGCGTGTGTATAAGTGATTGAGTAGAAATGTTAGTAGTTTTTAAAAACACTTTCATTTGGACAAAATACAATTGAAAGGCTATGTATTTTGCATGAACTATAATTGCGTTGATTTTTGCTTACCAAATATAATGGTAAAGTAGTGTGCATACGGTTCTGACTGGTGCATACCTATGTGCTTGGGACTGAGTTGTGGCGAGGCCTTGTCGTTGAGCGCTGCTCCAGCCGAAACCAACACCGAGGTCTGCTGCAGCTGCTGCTGGGTCTGTAAGTGGTGGTTATGATGATGGTGCTGATTAACTCCTAGAAACGACCGGACATTGAGCAGAGAGTTCTGCCCCAGGAATGCTCCGTTGGTCCAGTTATGGAACTTGCCTATCTGACAGGTGTATAGTCCGTGGGAGGGCAGGAAGGCCGGGTGCTGCATCTGAGGCGGTGTGTGACCGGCAGGGCCGGAGGGAGAGGTGGACTTCACAGAACTATCAGGACTGGTAGCCGTCTCAGCTAACGACCAGATTTTAGGCTTATTGTTCACTGGGAGCTGAAAACTTCCCTGTCTGTCCCGGGACAGAACTCTGGTGTTATTGTTGCTATCAGAAAGTTCCTTCCCGGAGGAAATTGAGTTCTTAGATTTGTCGAAGGCCTGGTGCTGCAGAGCGAAGGGCCGCCGTTTCTCCAGACTGTCAAATTCCCGGTCTCGCTCTCTGCCCTCCGGTTTATCATCGTCATCGTCGTTGCTCTGATCTCCATCGTTGTCGTCTATCTTGTCTATATCGATGCTCTCTAGATCTATCTCCTCCTCGTCATCGTTCTTCTCCGTGTCTCCCTCGTTGTCGGAGCCGAAGATGTTTCCATCCTCGTCCTCTTTACTCCTGGCCCCCCACGTCACCTTGTTCTCCTTCTTCAGCCTCCTCCTGGCGTTGGCGAACCAGGTGGACACCTGCGTCAGGGTCATCTTAGTAATGATGGCCAACATGATCTTCTCTCCCTTGGTGGGGTAGGGGTTCTTCCTGTGCTCATTGAGCCAGGCCTTCAGCGTGCTGGTACTCTCCCGGGTGGCGTTCTTGGGCCTGGCCGGGTCCCCGTACTGGAACTGGCCGTATGGGTAGAAGGCTGGCGAGGTGTGGGCCGCGAAGCTGCCGGGGTGGACGCCAGGACTGTCCTTCAGCTCGTACTGGGAGCCCTGGACGGGTGAACAACGCCACACTATTGGTTAATATGCAGCTTAGAAACACGTGCATTTCTATAAATGCCTAATACCACGCATACATTTCGACATGAATAGCATTTAAAAATGGGCCGACTCGCTTGGAAATCCCTGTAACTAATTTATGCCGCTCTTCTATGCTAATGACAGTTTGGGATAACTGTAGACAATGTCCTTCGATAACGTACAAAAGTCTAGAAAACGATAATACACACAACCTATATATTATATTTAAGCCTATATTATTAAAAGTATGACTATACACACTTATATACATTCTATGTTTTCGCGTTTTAATTACTGAGTTGAGTAGAACTACTTTTAATGCATTTGACCGAAATGATAATTGCGGCCTGTATGTCCAGACTATAACTGTTTTCTATTGTTATATAAGTACTGCTATTTTTGTATCAAATGCAGATGGAAGTAAGTATTGGAATTCTTAAATGAAGTATATTTTGTAGGACAGTATAAAATGTCAATGTCATCATGGAACTAAATTATTTATTTTATGCAAAATGGGCAACTTTAATGTCTGTCAGAGAAGGCCTATTCAAGCTGCATTCTTGTGCTATAGTCATGAACTACATTATTTTGTAAAGTGTCTGTAAATTGTTATTTTTCAATGTCAGTTAAAAAACTTCAAAAGCAAATATTTCACAAATACGTATGTTTTATCCTCAAATATTTTTCCTCAAAATGAATACAAAACAGTAGAACAATGTTGCGAGACAACATTATAATCCAACGTCTAGGTCATTGTGGGCCTGGAATTTGTTTTACGTAATGGTTTTGTTTATATAGCTACTATTTTATCCTAGCAGTTAAATGATTGGTGTACGTGCCAGCTTCATGCAAATACCTTTGTTGTTTCGATTCACCAACAGGAATAGCTGTCTTTAGTAATATTTCAGAAGCCGACGACCAATCATATAATAATTAAAGTCAACCAAACTATATAATTTGGGTCACATGCACCATTATCTAGACTAAACACTATTTTATACTAAATAACAACTCCCTCAAACGAAATATCAGACCACAGTCCGTTTTCGGCCTCATCTACATCTACAAACTCCCACTTAAAATGACAAATACACTTCCAAAGTAGGTTACGGATAATTATTCTTACTCCAATAATTAAGAGGTGTAAATAAAAGTTATAGACGCCTTGTTATTCCTTATCAACAAACTTTCGGAGAGCGCGAGGACGTGCAACTTACAAAGCAATGTCAGATTGAATGGTTCTCAGCCGTCTTTTCACCTGCCTTTTCCAGGCCAAATAATTGAAACACTTGACTTAAAGGAACCATACATACCACTACAATACAACATCAGAAGCATATAAATAGCCCTTACCATTTGAGAGAAAAGAGCCAGGTCTGCACTGCTGTACGGCAGGAATGCGCTGTAGTTGTGTGCAGTGTAGGGGTTTGCGTACATGCCCAACACCGAGGTGACTGCAGCGGCGGCAGCCGACTGGTTTCCCGCGATCTCAGAGCTCCCTCCCCGGGACGACGGAGTCAGGACCCCCGGCCGATCCCCGCCGTACACCACTTGGGAGGCACTTAAGTACTGAGGGTAGCCCAACTGGGGGAAAGACATCCTCTCCGCCGAGTCGTCTGCCAAAACACCGCGGAAACCAGACCGAAGAATAAAGAAGTCAAAGAGAATGTGGTCAGGAAGCACACCAGCAATAGGTCAGAATGATTCTCCTGCTCTTTTTTTTTTTTTTTTTTTTAATCTCAGCTTCTCTCTTCCGCTGCAAGACCGTTGGATGTGATCACATCAACAATTGAGCTCCAACTGATGTGCCTGTCCCCAGGTCTCTGCCTGATCTCTCAGATACAATTTGAAGTTGATGCTTTGATTGGCATCCCACTTGAGCTGCAAGCTCCTCCTCACCGGAGCATGTGGCTAGAGCATTGGCTGGGCCGCTCTCCTAGTGTTGGGAGTATTGTATGTTAAATGTTTAGCATTACAGTCCATTCACTGAAGCTTGGATTGTTGTATGACAACCTGTCTACACGATTTTACAGCTGTCCAACATAGTGGGATAAAGCACAAGGAGCAGGGAACTTCCTGAATACATTCAACTGTCATGAACAGAGAACAATACAGCAGGGGAATGGTGGAACTGTTCTATAGGACTTATCAGGACATTTACTCTCTCAGTTAGACATTTTAGAAATTATTTCTATAGGCTATTTGTGAGTATGCAATTTTATTAAGTTAATTGTATTTTCTATTTTTTATTTATAATATTTTATTATTCTGTACAATCTTCGAATTGATGCACGTGGCAAATGAAATGAGGTATGGAACTGTGACGTTTTAGATCGTTTAGAACAAAACCTAAAATCATAAGTGATTTTCAATATTGGTCCGTTGGCCACAGTCACTACGACCTAAGGCATTAAAATATATATTTGGAATTGATTAATAACATAAACTTTGTTAGGCTATAGAAAAGTGTATTGACAAAATAGTGTCATCTTAACGCAAGCTTGTAAATTGTGTCACTAATTGAAAATCCGCTCTGCTTGTGCTTTATTGAAAATGCTTTACCTTCATTCTGTTTTTAGCACCACCCCTTTCCCGTTCTGTGTGTGTGTGTGTGTGTGTGTGTGATGGGGGATTAGTGTTTTGCTATCAGACCAACTTAAAGCAGATAGTTGTTTCTAACATACAGGTAGTTGGTTGTGACAAGAGGCAGCCCACTTCAGTGTTTCCGCCTGTTAGTTATTCAGGTGGAACCCAAAGACCGGAAGACAACCGAGAGAAACCGTATCACTACTTGAGGTCTAACAGTTGACGTTGGACATTTTATATGGCATTAGTTTCACTAGGCTACTAAGACAATGCATTCATATACATGTTATAATCTCTTCAAATTCTGTAAACAAAGTTTTAACAAAGTTTGTAATGCACTTGGACACCCCTTTAGAGTAAACTATCAACACAAACTGCACTTTGAGTACCTGTCACTAGCTATGTTTCCATTAACTTGTCCAGTGAATTTTTTCGATATTTAGAAAATTCGCAAAGACAATTGATGCGCCAATTGCCTGCTAGGGTGCGTTTCCATTTAACTATCTTGTGTCGATTACAACGGCTGTCCATTATGACGTCAATCATTGTCCTGCAAATAAACATTATTTTTTGTAGTTGAACAAAAAATATTGTGGAGCTTTATAGTTTTGCGGTGACATCACGTGTCCCGCTTACCTTCAAAATGACTAGGCAATCATTTCCGTCATAATTTGTCCCAATAAGGAAAGTTAGACAAAATAAAAATCCACCCCTGTCGAACGGATACAAATGTTGTCGATTTTTAGAAAATGTGTCCTATATCTGCTGTTTCCATTACACGTTTTTTTTGTTGCGACATTTCTTCTGTCGAATAAACCTGGGTCAATGGAAACCTGCCTACTGATCAATAGGGTCAATAATAGAACTAAAGAGAAAGCCGAATTGTCACTCATATCACAAACCTCCTTTTTTTGTGTACACAGATAAATCATAGTTTTGTAAAGCTACAAAAATAGGCCTAAATAAGTGTTAGAAGAAGTAACCTACGCTAGGCTGTTTAAATCTAAACACTCAAATGCAAATAATACTACGTTTTCAATCTCGGACTCCCATAAATATATGTTGGCCTACTGATATCGCCATTAGGGCCATCCGTTGTTGTTATTCAATTCCACCTGAAAAGGATGACCCTTTTGTCGCCCGACCCAACCACTTTCACCTATGTGGGGTCGCTGTTACTCGGTTTGAAACCAACCAACTCGTCTTCGTGGTGGTTGAAAGGGTTGTGTAGATTGAATACTTGGGGACTGAGCCGGAGTCAGCGATATGATCTGCTCCAGATGGCTCAGAGTGGATATTGCAGCGCGACGATCAGCCTGGGATATCTGAGGGCACGGATGGTAATCAGCGGAACACATCAGAAAGAGGACGGACGGTAATCAGCGGAACACATCAGAAAGAGGACGGACGGTGATTGTGATAACCTGCTGGAAATGTGCTGGCGAGAGATGGAGAAGATTGCATGCGGGAAATATCTCCTGATGGAGATGACAGAGATGTTGAAAAAATACATTTAAAAAGTAAATATATAGTTGGTGAGAATCACTCAAAACTAATAAAGAGCAATTTAAATATAAATAGTAAATACAGTAGAAGTAATAAGCTGGTGATACTAATAATAATAATAATAATAATAATAATAATACTAATAATAATAATAATATACTTATTTTGTCATTAGTTGTTATTAGGCAAGACATTTAACCAGAGGACATTGTCTAAATCGTTATTTCCGCATTATGCGTTTCAGAGGTATGTTTTAAGTTGAGATATTCTCCTTAATCTGTCAATGTTGTATGAGAATGTCTACAGTATATATGCATGTAGCATTACCATGGAAAATGTATTTAAACTGGTGGAAATGTGACTCCTGGCAAACAATGGCACGTGGTCAGGGCAATAAAGCGTGTTCTCAGTTAACTGATTTATTAGCCTTGTTAAAGTCTCGTGACCACTTCGCCCCGCGTGCTCACACCGGGAGAACAGTAGGTTAACACATTCAGGCGGAAACTGTTTGCCCTTAATGCTAAAAGCAGCAGCTTCTCTTCCACAGTAGTAATAATGTATTCACTCTGGATACTGTTCCGAGAAACAGATGGACTTTTACCACACATGCATGTCGCATGGTGGCACTCATCGATATTCCCAACCTTATGTGCCACACACACGCACACGCACACTCACACGCACACGCACGCACACACTCACACACACACACACACACGCACACACACCACTCATATATTCTGAGTTTATTATGTTCAGTCAAAAGATTCATAGCATTCTTCATGGTGTCTCCAACGTTAACGGTTGTTAATAAGTTCATTCACACAAACAAACGTTTATATATCTATAATTAAATGAAAACGACATATTTTACTCGTTTCCCGTTCTATTTTGCTATACCCTAATCACTAGACAACTAAATCTGGTCCCATAATTTTTTTTTATCGATTTGATGAATCTAATTGAACCTTTCAGAATAACTGTATATATATGTATTTGATACTTGATAAATCATGGCATCCTAAAGCACCGCAACCCATAGTTGTAATACATACAGGTGTGTAGCTCAGTTGATAGAGCATGGCGTTTGCAACGCCAGGGTTGTGGGTTTGATTCCCACGGGGGGCCAGTATAAAAAAAAATATATATATGTATTCACTAACTGTAAGTCGATCTGGATAAGAGCGTCTGCTAAATGACTAAAATGTAAAATGTAAAATGTAGGTGTAGCGGTAAACTCCGCGAGTCGCCGCTGTCAGGGGAACCAGTAGGCTGCACTGTAATACATACAGGTGGAGCGGTAAACTCCGCAAGTCGCCGCTGTCAGGGGAACCAGTAGGCTGCACTGATGGCAGCCTTTCAGCAGACTGTCAACTTGAACCATCCAACAGGATGAACATGAAAGAGAAGAGTGGGAGTCTCTTCTCTTTAGATTAAAGCGCTATGGTCTCCACTCCTAATGCTATTAAAGACACCAGGACACATCACACACTCTCCCAGTGGATGGAATCTAGACTGTGCTCTCCAGTCAGTGGTAGAGACAGATTCATTCCATGCACCTGGTTAACCTCATACTCACTGATTTGGCATTATCAATATTACCATGAGGGAGATTTCCCAGTTATTCATTCATGCCATAGCTCAGTACAACCAAGACAACAGACAGGTAAACACCTGCTTTGGCATTATCAATATTACCATGAGGGAGATTTCCCAGCTATTCATTCATGCCATAGCTCAGTACAACCAAGACAACAGACAGGTAAACACCTGCTTTTCATCTTCCAACTAGAAGCATAAATCCTCCAATCCCATTGTAAACTATATTGCCTGAATCAGTGATCAGAGATACAGCTTCAGTACCTCTCTAGTGACATTTATTTCAATGGATTCTGTTTGACTTGATCATGTTCAACTTTATTATACCACAATTGTTGATGAGGTGATCTAAACTATACTAAATGAAATATACTAATCCTGTTGATGAGGTGATCTAAACTATACTGAATGAAATATACTAATCCTGTTGACGAGGTGATCTAAACTATACTAAATGAAATATACTAATCCTGTTGATGAGGTGATCTAAACTATACTAAATGAAATATACTAATCCTGTTGACGAGGTGATCTAAACTATACTAAATGAAATATACAAATCCTGTTGATGAGGTGATCTAAACTATACTGAATGAAATATACTAATCCTGTTGACGAGGTGATCTAAACTATACTAAATGAAATATACAAATCCTGTTGATGAGGTGATCTAAACTATACTGAATGAAATATACTAATCCTGTTGACGAGGTGATCTAAACTATACTAAATGAAATATACTAATCCTGTTGATGAGGTGATCTAAACTTTACTAAATGAAATATACTAATCCTGTTGACGAGGTGATCTAAACTATACTAAATTAAATATACTAATCCTGTTGATGAGGTGATCTAAACTATACTAAATGAAATATACTAATCCTGTTGATGAGGTGATCTAAACTATACTGAATGAAATATACTAATCCTGTTGACGAGGTGATCTAAACTATACTAAATGAAATATACTAATCCTGTTGATGAGGTGATCTAAACTATACTAAATGAAATATACTAATCCTGTTGATGAGGTGATCTAAACTATACTAAATGAAATATACTAATCCTGTTGATGAGGTGATCTAAACTATACTAAATGAAATATACTAATCCTGTTGATGAGGTGATCTAAACTGTACTAAATGAAATATACTAATCCTGTTGACAAGGTGATCTAAACTATACTAAATGAAATATACTAATCCTGTTGATGAGGTGATCTAAACTATACTAAATGAAATATACTAATCCTGTTGACGAGGTGATCTAAACTATACTAAATGAAATATACTAATCCTGTTGACGAGGTGATCTAAACTATACTAAATGAAATATACTAATCCTGTTGATGAGGTGATCTAAACTATACTAAATGAAATATACTAATCCTGTTGACGAGGTGATCTAAACTATACTAAATGAAATATACTAATCCTGTTGACGAGGTGATCTAAACTATACTAAATGAAATATACTAATCCTGTTGACGAGGTGATCTAAACTATACTAAATGAAATATACTAATCCTGTTGATGAGGTGATCTAAACTATACTAAATGAAATATACTAATCCTGTTGACGAGGTGATCTAAACTATACTAAATGAAATATACTCATTCTGTTGATGAGGTGATCTAAACTATACTAAATGAAATATACTCATTCTGTTGATGAGGTGATCTAAACTATACTAAATGAAATATACTCATTCTGTTGATGAGGCACCATCACAGCCCACTGTTCTCTCTCACATGACCTCTGTCCTGTTCACATTCTGTGTCCTCCTAACCCTAACCCCTGACTGGGAATGTGTGGTTAGTATTGAATATGAGACGTCTGGTAGGAACCACACCTAGCTCTGCAGGCCAGGCATTTCCATGCTAATAAACCAGGTTGGTTCTAGATGTCAAAAGGGACAGATGTTCTGTATTGAAAGCTAAACTCATAGACCAGTTTCTTCATTGTGAGAGCACTTGAAGGGAATGGCATTTCACAGCCACTACAGTTCTAATCTGTGTTCAAATATGGATTAATCCTGCCCTCTGCTTTCACATTGTTAACCACTTCTATGTTGTACAATAAGAAAACATTTGTAAATTAAGAATTTTGTGAAGCTTCACATTGTGAAGCTATGTTCCATCCAACTTCTGTCCATTTTGCATACATTACCCAAGGTGCACAGCAACGTTTTCATCTGAACTGGAGGAACGCTAGCAAAAATGCATTCTGGGTTATGTAGGACTTTTCCAACAGGGACATGATTCTGGATTGTTCTGAAGTCTTTGCTTTGTAGACATTTGTGATAATAAAAAAAAATCAACTTTGGTCCAAAATTGCTGTCTGTTTTGATGTAACAGGTAAATACGTTGCACATTGGAATGTGTTCTTCTGCTACACAGTTAGAGAGTTTTTTTTGTTGGAATCTACAATCCATCTAAATGGACAGTAAACAAGATTAGGGACTGGTTGGATTGATGATTATCTCATTGGATGTATCCTGAGAAGGAACATCAAGGCAGAGTGCTGGAGGTCCTCTGGTCTGTCAGGGGATGGCTGCTGGAGGTCCTCTGGTCTGTCAGGGGATGGCTGCTGGAGGTCCTCTGGTCTGTCAGGGGATGGCTGCTGGAGGTCCTCTGGTCTGTCAGGGGATGGTACTGGAGGTCCTCTGGTCTGTCAGGGGATGGCTACTGGAGGTCCTCTGGTCTGTCAGGGGATGGCTGCTGGAGGTCCTCTGGTCTGTCAGGGGATGGCTGCTGGAGGTCCTCTTGTCTGTCAGGGTTACTGGAGGTCCTCTGGTCTGTCAGGGGATGGCTGCTGGAGGTCCTCTGGTCTGTCAGGGGATGGCTGCTGGAGGTCCTCTGGTCTGTCAGGGGATGGTACTGGAGGTCCTCTGGTCTGTCAGGGGATGGCTGCTGGAGGTCCTCTGGTCTGTCAGGGGATGGCTGCTGGAGGTCCTCTGGTCTGTCAGGGGATGGTACTGAAGGTCCTCTGGTCTGTCAGGGGATGGTTACTGGAGGTCCTCTGGCCTATCAGGGGATGGCTACTGGAGGTCGTCTGGTCTGTCAGGGGATGGTACTGGAGGTCCTCTGGTCTGTCAGGGGATGGTTACTGGAGGTCCTCTGGCCTATCAGGGGATAGTACTGGAGGTCCTCTGGTCTGTCAGGGGATGGCTGCTGGAGGTCCTCTGGTCTGTCAGGGGATGGCTGCTGGAGGTCCTCTGGTCTGTCAAGGAATGGTACTGGAGGTCCTCTGGCCTATCAGGGGATGGCTACTGGAGGTCCTCTGGTCTGTCAGGGTTACTGGAGGTCCTCTGGTCTGTCAGGGGATGGCTACTGGAGGTCCTCTGGTCTGTCAGGGGATGGCTACTGGAGGTCCTCTGGTCTGTCAGGGTTACTGGAGGTCCTCTGGTCTGTCAGGGGATGGCTGCTGGAGGTCCTCTGGTCTGTCAGGGGATGGCTGCTGGAGGTCCTCTGGTCTGTCAGGGGATGGTACTGGAGGTCCTCTGGTCTGTCAGGGGATGGCTGCTGGAGGTCCTCTGGTCTGTCAGGGGATGGTACTGGAGGTCCTCTGGTCTGTCAGGGGATGGCTGCTGGAGGTCCTCTGGTCTGTCAGGGGATGGCTGCTGGAGGTCCTCTGGTCTGTCAGGGGATAGCTACTGGAGGTCCTCTGGTCTGTCAGGGGATAGCTGCTGGAGGTCCTCTGGTCTGTCAGGGGATGGCTACTGGAGGTCCTCTGGTCTGTCAGGGGATGGTACTGGAGGTCCTCTGGTCTGTCAGGGGATGGTTACTGGAGGTCCTCTGGCCTATCAGGGGATAGTACTGGAGGTCCTCTGGTCTGTCAGGGGATGGCTGCTGGAGGTCCTCTGGTCTGTCAGGGGATGGCTACTGGAGGTCCTCTGGTCTGTCAGGGGATGGTACTGGAGGTCCTCTGGTCTGTCAGGGGATGGTTACTGGAGGTCCTCTGGCCTATCAGGGGATAGTACTGGAGGTCCTCTGGTCTGTCAGGGGATGGCTGCTGGAGGTCCTCTGGTCTGTCAGGGGATGGCTGCTGGAGGTCCTCTGGTCTGTCAAGGGATGGTACTGGAGGTCCTCTGGCCTATCAGGGGATGGTACTGGAGGTCCTCTGGTCTGTCAGG
Organism: Coregonus ussuriensis; assembly: GCA_031479575.1. NCBI lineage: Eukaryota > Metazoa > Chordata > Actinopteri > Salmoniformes > Salmonidae > Coregonus > Coregonus ussuriensis. The sequence continues at coordinate 82,706,971 of CM062500.1, forward strand.
GGATGGCTACTGGAGGTCCTCTGGTCTGTCAGGGGATGGCTTGACAGACCAGGGCATGGATTTCCAAGATGGCGTAGCAGTGCGGTCGCTTTTATTCATTGTTCTTGTGTAAATATCCCGTTTCTTGTTTTTTTTGTCTATTTTGTATATATTTCTCAATTTTTACTTTTCATTCTTTAACTAAATATACTTTCCTGCAACCCGCCTCACCCAACGTGGAAAGGATTCTAATATTTCTTTATAACTTTCATCAAGAACCGTAAGCTGAAACTGAATGGCTACTTGCTATTAGTCACCGTTAGCGTCTTCACCACTGTCCGTGGCCTACACTATCCACCAGCCAGCTCTAGCTCTAGCCTGGACAATTCGTCGGCCAGTCTGCACAGCGTGCTATCGACCCAGCGTGCTATCGACCCAGAGCTTATTGGACTTTCTGCCGGAATCACTGGACCCTAGCGCCGGATCATCGCAACCAGCTAGCTAGCTGCAACCTGTTGTTGGCTGATTACCATTCCCCTATAGCAAGCACCAGTTAGCCTTGAACTAGCCTCAGGCCCATCTCCCGGCTATCTACCTCTCTGTCAACCGGACGGGACCTCCTAGTGTTGACACTGAGCCCCGCCGATCCAACACGACTGGTTTGCCGACGAAATAGTCTGATGTGGTTTCAACAGGCTTCCCATTGCGACGACCACGAAGATCCATCTGCCAGCCCCGGCCCGCTAGCACACGCAAACTACAACTGTGCTCCCTGCTAGCTGTGCTGAAGCACCAATTTGAACTGCTCTCGGACTCACATATTGCTGTTCACTGGACCTTATGATCACTCAGCTGCACAACTGATGCCTGCTGGACTGTTCCTTTACACGGTACCCTGTCCTGTTTATTATGTTTAGCCTTAGCCCAAACGTTATCGCTATTTCCAGTTGTTGTCTTAGCTCTCTCTAATAACACCTGTGACTGCTTTATGCCTCTCTCCCATGTCAATTATGCCTTGCCTATTGCTGTTTGGGTTAGTTCTTATTGTACAATTTCACTGTAGAACCCCTAGTCCCTCTCAAACTGCCTCAAATAGTTCCTTTGTTCCACCCCCCATACACGCCGAGACCGGCTCAATCGGTGCCTCCAGTGACGCTATCTCTTTCATTGTTACCCAACGCTTAGGGTTACCTGAACTGTACTCATATCCTTCCATATCCTTTTCTGTACATAATGCCCTGAATCTTTTCTACAATGCCCGGAGAACTGCCCCCTTTATTCTATGTACCCAACGCACTAGAAGACCAGTTCTTAAAGCCTTTAGTCGTATCCTTATTCTAGTCCTCCTCTGTTCCTCTGGTGATGTAGAGGCTAACCCAGGCCCTGCAGCCCCCAGTATCACTCCTACATTTTACATTTGACATTTTAGTCATTTAGCAGACGCTCTTATCCAGAGCGACTTACAGTTAGTGAATACATATATTTTTATACTGGCCCCCCGTGGGAATCGAACCCACAACCCTGGCGTTGCAAACGCCATGCTCTATCAACTGAGCTACATCCCTGCCGGCCATTCCCTCCCCTACCCTGGACGACGCTGGGCCAATTGTGCGCCGCCCATGAGTCTCCCGGTCGCGGCCGGCTGCGACAGAGCCTGGATTCGAACCAGGATCTCTAGTGGCACAGTTAGCACTGCGATGCAGTGCCTTAGACCACTACTCCCCAGGAGCTATCATTTGTTGACTTCTGTAACCGTAAAAGTCTTGGTTTTCTGCACGTAAATATCAGAAGCCTCCTTCCTAAGTTTGAGTTATTCACTGCGTTAGCACACTCCGCCAACCCTGATGTTCTAGCAGTGTCTGAATCCTGGCTTAGGAAGGCCGCCAAAAGTTCTGAAATTTCCATCCCCAACTATAACATTTTCCGTCTAGATAGAACTGCCAAAGGGGGTGGAGTTGCAATCTATTGTAGAGAGAGCCTGCAGAGCTCTATCATACTATCCAGGTCTGTGCCCAAACAGTTTGAGCTTCTACTTCTAAAAATCCACCTTTCCAGAAATAAATCTCTCACTGTTGCCGCTTGCTACAGACCCCCCTCAGCCCCCAGCTGTGCCATGGACACCATATGTGAATTGATTGCCCCCCATCTATCCTCAGAGTTCGTACTGCTTGGTGACCTAAATTGGGATATGCTTAACACCCCGGCCATCCTACAATCTAAACTAGATGCCCTCAATCTCACACAAATTATCAACGAACCTACCAGGTACAACCCTAAATCCGTAAACATGGGTACCCTCATAGATATCATCCTGACTAACTTACCCTCTAAATACACCTCCGCTGTCTTCAACCAGGATCTCAGCGATCACTGCCTTATTGCCTGCGTCCGTAACGGGTCCGCGGTCAAACGACCACCCCTCATCACTGTCAAACGCTCCCAAAAACACTTCAGCGAGCAGGCCTTCCTAATTGACCTGGCCCAGGTATCCTGGATGGATATAGATCTCATTCCGTCAGTAGAGGATGCCTGGTTGTTCTTTAAAAGTAATTTCCTCTCAATCTTAAATAAACATGCCCCATTCAAAAAATACAGAACTAAGAACAGATATAGCCCCTGGTTCTCCTCAGACTTGACTGCCCTTGACCAGCACAAAAACATCCTGTGGCGTACTGCATTAGCATCAAATAGCCCCCGCGATATGCAACTTTTCAGGGAAGTTAGGAACCAATATACACAAGCAGTTAGGAAAGCAAAGGCTAACTTTTTCAAACAGAAATTTGCATCCTGTAGCACTAACTCCAAAAAGTTTTGGGATACTGTAAAGTACATGGAAAATAAGAGCACTTCCTCCCAGCTGCCCACTGCACTGAGGCTAGGAAACACTATCACCACCGATAAATCTACAATAATCGAGAATTTCAACAAGCATTTTGCTACGGCTGGCCATGCTTTCCACCTGGCTACCACTACCCCGGCCACCAGCTCTGCACCCTCCGCTGCAACTTGCCCATGCCCCCCCCCGCTTCTCCTTCACACAAATCCAGACAGCTGATGTTCTGAAAGAGCTGCAAAATCTGGACCCCTACAAATCATCTGGGCTAGACAATCTGGACCCTTTCTTTCTAAAACTAGCCGCCGAAATTGTCGCAACCCCTATTACTAGCCTGTTCAACCTCTCTTTCGTAACGTCTGAGATCCCCAGAGATTGGAAAGCTGCCGCGGTCATCCCCCTCTTCAAAGGGGGTGACACTCTAGATCCAAACTGTTACAGACCCATATCCATCCTGCCCTGCCTTTCAAAAGTTTTTGAAAGCCTAGTCAACAAACAGATCACCGACCATTTCGAATCCCACCGTACCTTCTCCGCTATGCAATCCGGTTTCCGAGCTGGTCATGGGTGCACTTCAGCCACGCTCAAGGTCCTAAACAATATTATAACCGCGATCGATAATAGACAGTACTGTGCAGCCGTTTTCATTGACCTGGCCAAGGCTTTCGACTCTGTCAACCACCGCATTCTTATTGGCAGACTAAATAGCCTTGGTTTCTCAAATGACTGCCTCGCCTGGTTCACCAACTACTTCTCAGATAGAGTTCAATGTGTCAAATCGGAGGGCCTGTTGTCTGGACCTATGGCAGTCTCTATGGGGGTGCCACAGGGTTCAATTCTTGGGCCGACTCTTTTCTCTGTGTATATCAATGACGTCGCTCTTGCTGCTGGTGACTCTCAGATCCACCTCTACGCAGACGACACCATTTTGTATACATCTGGCCCTTCATTGGACACTGTGTTAACAAACCTCCAAACGAGCTTCAATGCCATACAACACTCCTTCAGTAGCCTCCAACTGCTCTTAAACACTAGTAAAACTAAATGCATGCTCTTCAACTGAACGCTGCTTGCACCCGCCCACCCGACTAGAATCACTACTCTCGACGGGTCTGACCTAGAGTATGTGGACAACTACAAATATCTAGGTGTCTGGTTAGACTGTAAACTCTCCTTCCAGACTCACATTAAGCATCTCCAATCCAAAGTTAAATCTAGAATCGGTTGCCTATTTCGCAACAAAGCCTCCTTCACTCATGCTGCCAAACATGCCCTCGTAAAACTGACTATCCTACCGATCCTTGACTTCGGCGATGTCATTTACAAAATAGCCTCCAACACACTACTCAGCAAATTGGATGTAGTCTATCACAGTGCCATCCGTTTTGTCTCCAAAGCCCCATATAATACCCACCACTGTGACCTGTACGCTCTTGTTGGCTGGTCCTCACTACATATTCGTCGCCAAACCCACTGGCTCCAGGCCATCTATAAATCACTGCTAGGCAAATCCCCGCCTTATCTTAGCTCATTGGTCACCATAGCAGCACCCACCCGTAGTCTGCGCTCCAGCAGGTATATCTCACTGGTCATTCCCAAAGCCAACACCTCCTTTGGCAGAAATTCCTTCCAGTTCTCTGCTGCCAATGATTGGAACAAATTGCAAAAATCTCTGAAGCTGGAGACACTTATCTCCCTCACTAACTTTAAGCATCAGTTGTCAGAGCACCTTACCGATCACTGCACCTGTACACAGCCCATCTGAAATTAGCCCGCCCAACTACCTCATCCCTATATTGTTATTTATTTTGCTCATTTGTACCCCAGTATCTCTATTTGCACATCATCTCTTGCACATCTATCATTACAGTGTTAATACTAATTGTAATTTATTGCCTTACCTCCATAACTTGCTACATTTGCACACACTGTATATATATGTATTTCTGTTGTATTTTTTTACTTTGTTTTGTTTTACCCCATATGTAACTCTGTGTTGTTGTTTTTATCGCACTGCTTTGCTTTATCTTGGCCAGGTCGCAGTTGTAAATGAGAACTTGTTCTCAACTGGTTTACCTGGTTAAATAAAGGTGAAATAAAAAAATAAATAAATGGCTACTGGAGGTCCTCTGGTCTGTCAGGGTTACTGGAGGTCCTCTGGTCTGTCAGGGGATGGCTGCTGGAGGTCCTCTGGTCTGTCAGGAGATGGCTGCTGGAGGTCCTCTGGTCTGTCAGGGGATGGCTGCTGGAGGTCCTCTGGTCTGTCAAGGGATGGTACTGGAGGTCCTCTGGCCTATCAGGGGATGGCTACTGGAGGTCCTCTGGTCTGTCAGGGTTACTGGAGGTCCTCTGGTCTGTCAGGGGATGGCTGCTGGAGGTCCTCTGGTCTGTCAGGGGATGGCTACTGGAGGTCCTCTGGTCTGTCAGGGGATGGTACTGGAGGTCCTCTGGTCTGTCAGGGGATGGCTGCTGGAGGTCCTCTGGTCTGTCAGGGGATAGCTGCTGGAGGTCCTCTGGTCTGTCAGGGGATGACTACTGGAGGTCCTCTGGTCTGTCAGGGGATGGTACTGGAGGTCCTCTGGTCTGTCAGGGGATGGCTGCTGGAGGTCCTCTGGTCTGTCAGGGGATGGCTACTGTTGGTCCTCTGGTCTGTCAGGGGATGGCTACTGGAGGTCCTCTGGTCTGTCAGGGGATGGCTGCTGGAGGTCCTCTGGTCTGTCAGGGGATGGCTACTGGAGGTCCTCTGGTCTGTCAGGGGATGGCTGCTGGAGGTCCTCTGGCCTATCAGGGGATGGCTGCTGGAGGTCCTCTGGTCTGTCAGGGGATGGTACTGGAGGTCCTCTGGTCTGTCAGGGGATGGCTGCTGGAGGTCCTCTGGCCTATCAGGGGATGGCTGCTGGAGGTCCTCTGGTCTGTCAGGGTTACTGGAGGTCCTCTGGTCTGTCAGGGTTACTGGAGGTCCTCTGGTCTGTCAGGGGATGGCTACTGGAGGTCCTATGGTCTGTCAGGGGATGGCTGCTGGAGGTCCTCTGGTCTGTCAGGGGATGGCTGCTGGAGGTCGTCTGGTCTGTCCGGGGATGGTACTGGAGGTCCTCTGGTCTGTCAGGGGATGGCTGCTGGAGGTCTACTGGAGGATTGATGAAATAAGCCAGTGACTGGTTACTGGAGGAATTATGAAATAAGCCAGTGATTTACAGGATTAATACTTAAAGCTCATTAGATTCCTCTCATATGAAATCAATGTTAGGTTGAGAGATCCATGATCACCTGTAATGTGTATTACTATGATCAGACCTGTAATGTGTATTACTATGATACAGTATGTGGGGAACTGTGCATAAAGGACTGCATACAAAGACAACAGCAATATCAAATAGTTATTTCTGGTTCTACCTATAATTTGATGCCAGTCCTGAATGAGACAGACAGATGCAGATGTCATTCTGAACAGTGGATTGGAATCTGCCTATAAGGAAGTATCCTGTTGTTTATTCACCCCCAAACAGCAGAAAGCAGAGCGTGGAAATCTGCTTTCAGATGATATCATTCACACTTTCATTTACAAACACAGTTAATTGAATTTTAAGGAAGGGCTTTCTCACAGAAAGATTTTAGTACACAGAAATATTTCTTTGAAATGTCACCCTTTGATAGTGGTGTCAGGATAAACATATAGATAAAATCATAAACAGACACCAAGACAAATGGCCTTTTAATGAGCCACATGCTTTAATCTCTTATCATGTTGTGATTCCAGGTCTGCTGTTTATGTGGGCTATTGATCTGTTTATGTGGACTATTGATCTGTTTATGTGGACTATTGATCTGTTTATATGGGCTATTGGTCTGTTTATGTTTTCATGTTGTTACATAAACTCTCCCCAGGCTTTCTTCAGTCTCATCCCAAACAGTGATATTACCTCGATCAGATTGAATCTATTTGAATTGCCTTTAGCTGGGGCTCCCTGGAGATCTATTTGAACTGCCTTTAGCTGGGGCTCCCTGGAGCTCTATTTGAACTGCCTTTAGCTGGGGCTCCCTGGAGCTCTATTTGAACTGTCTTTAGCTGGGGCTCCCTGGAGCTCTATTTGAACTGCCTTTAGCTGGGGCTCCCTGGAGCTCTATTTGAATTGCCTTTAGCTGGGGCTCCCTGGAGCTCTATTTGAACTGCCTTTAGCTGGGGCTCCCTGGAGCTCTATTTGAATTGCCTTTAGCTGGGGCTCCCTGAAGCTCTATTTGAACTGCCTTTAGCTGGGGCTCCCTGGAGATCTATTTGAACTGCCTTTAGCTGGGGCTCCCTGGAGGTCTATTTGAACTGCCTTTAGCTGGGGCTCCCTGGAGCTCTATTTGAACTGTCTTTAGCTGGGGCTCCCTGGAGCTCTATTTGAACTGCCTTTAGCTGGGGCTCCCTGGAGCTCTATTTGAATTGCCTTTAGCTGGGGCTCCCTGGAGCTCTATTTGAACTGCCTTTAGCTGGGGCTCCCTGGAGCTCTATTTGAATTGCCTTTAGCTGGGGCTCCCTGAAGCTCTATTTGAACTGCCTTTAGCTGGGGCTCCCTGGAGCTCTATTTGAACTGCCTTTAGCTGGGGCTCCCTGGAGCTCTATTTGAATTGCCTTTAGCTGGGGCTCCCTGGAGCTATATTTGAATTGCCTTTAGCTGGGGCTCCCCGGAGCTCTATTTGAACTGCCTTTAGCTGGGGCTCCCTGGAGCTCTATTTGAATTGCCTTTAGCTGGGGCTCCCTGGAGCTCTATTTGAACTGCCTTTAGCTGGGGCTCCCTGGAGCTCTATTTGAATTGCCTTTAGCTGGGGCTCCCTGGAGCTCTATTTGAACTGCCTTTAGCTGGGGCTCCCTGGAGCTCTATTTGAATTGCCTTTAGCTGGGGCTCCCTGGAGCTCTATTTGAATTGCCTTTAGCTGGGGCTCCCTGGAGCTCTATTTGAACTGCCTTTAGCTGGGGCTCCCTGGAGCTCTATTTGAATTGCCTTTAGCTGGGGCTCCCTGGAGCTCTATTTGAATTGCCTTTAGCTGGTGCTCCCTGGAGCTCTATTTGAACTGCCTTTAGCTGGGGCTCCCTGGAGCTCTATTTGAACTGCCTTTAGCTGGGGCTCCCTGGAGCTCTATTTGAATTGCCTTTAGCTGGGGCTCCCTGGAGCTCTATTTGAATTGCCTTTAGCTGGTGCTCCCTGGAGCTCTATTTGAACTGCCTTTAGCTGGGGCTCCCTGGAGCTCTATTTGAACTGCCTTTAGCTGGGGCTCCCTGGAGCCCCTCCTTGGATACAGACATGGAAAGGTAAGAAAGCAAATCTTTTCATCAAAAAGAGAAAATTTAACTTCAGAAACTTGCCCTTGGAGGCATTAGTCCATGGACCTGTACTGTGTATTACTATGATCAGACCAGTAATGTGTATTCCAGGACCTCAATACCAGGCGGTGTCAGAGGAAGGCCCTAAAAATGGTCAAAGACTCCAGCCACCCTAGTCACAGACTGTTCTCTCTAGCTACCGTACGGCAAGCGGTACTGGAGCGCCAAGTCTAGGTCCAAAAGGCTTCTTAACAGCTTCTACCCCCAAGCCATAAGACTCCTGAACAGCTAATCATGGCTACCCGGACTATTTGCATTGTCCCCCCACCCCAACCCCCTCTTTTAAGCTGCTGCTACTCTCTGTTTATTATCTATGCATAGTCACTTTAATAACTCTACCTAAATGTACATATTACCCCAATTACCTCGACTAACCGGTGCCCCCGCAAATTGACTCTGTACCGGTACCCCCGCATATAGCCTCGCTACTGTTATTTTACTGCTGCTCTTTAATTATTTGTTATTTTTATGTTTTACTAAACTATTTTTTACTTAAGACTTTTTTTCTTAAAACTGCATTGTTGGTTAAGGGCTTGTCAGTAAGCATTTCACTGTAAGGTCTACAGCTGTTGTATTCGGCGCATGTGGCAAATACAATTTGATTTGATTTGATTTGAAGAAGATTTGTCTGGAACGTTATGGAGGGAGTTGAAGGCACTCATGATCCTTTACGTTTAGAAACATCGACTTTGTGTTTTGGGAGGAAAAGGGGCAGAAAATCCCAGAAAATACATGGGGTTCAACATGATAAAATCACAATTATGGGATTCAACATGATAAAATCATGATTATGGGGTTCAACATGATAAAATCACAATTATGGGATTCAACATGATAAAATCATGATTATGGGGTTCAACATGATAAAATCATGATCATGGGATTCAACATGATAAAATCATGATTATGGGGTTGAATGTTGTAAATATTAATTTTGGGATTCAACATGATCAAATCATGATTATGGGATTTAACATTATAAATCATGATTATAAGATTCAACATGATCAAATCAGGATTATGGGATTTAACATAAAAAATCATGATTATGTGATTCAACATTGTAAATCATGATTATGGTATTCAACATTATAAATTATGATTATGGTATTCAACATTATAAATCATGATTATGGAATTCAACATTATAAATCATGATTATGGGATTCAACATGATCAAATCATGATTATGGGATTCAACATTATAAATCAGGATTATGGGATTCAACATTATAAAGTGGTCCTCTGTAGCTCAGCTGGTAGAGCACGGCGCTTGTAACGCCAAGGTAGTGGGTTCGATCCCCGGGACCACCCATACACAAAAATGTATGCACACACGACTGTAAGTCGCTTTGGATAAAAGCGTCTGCTAAATGGCATATTATTATTATTATAAATCAGGATTATGGGATTCAACATGATCAAATCATGATTATGGGATTCAACATTATAAATCAGGATTATAAGATTCAACATGATTAAATCATGATTATAGGATTGAACATTATAAATCATGATTATAGGATTCAACATGATCAAATCATGATTATGGGATTAAACATGATCAAATCATGATAATGGGATTCAACATTAAAAATCATGGCAATAGTATTCAATATGATCAAATCATGATTATGGGATTGAACATTATAAAAATTGATTATGGGATTCAACATGATCAAATCAGGATTATGGGATTCAACATAAAAAATCATGATTATGTGATTCAACATTGTAAATCATGAGTATGGTATTCAACATTATAAATCATGATTATGGGATTCAACATTGTAAATCATGAGTATGGTATTCAACATTATAAATCATGATTATGTGATTCAACATTGTAAATCATGAGTATGGTATTCAACATTATAAATCATGATTATGGGATTCAACATTATAAATCATGATTATGGGAAGTCCTCATCCTGGTAAAGTTATCCATCTAGTTTATCCCCTGATAGTTATCTTGTTAACCAGCTATATTGACCTGTTAGTAACTAGCCTCATCCTGGTAAAGTTATCCATCTAGTTTATCCCCTGATAGTTATCTTGTTAACCAGCTATATTGACCTGTTAGTAACTAGCCTCATCCTGGTAAAGTTATCCATCTAGTTTATCCCCTGATAGTTATCTTGTTAACCAGCTATATTGACCTGTTAGTAACTAGCCTCATCCTGGTAAAGTTATCCATCTAGTTTATCCCCTGATAGTTATCTTGTTAACCAGCTATATTGACCTGTTAGTAACTAGCCTCATCCTGGTAAAGTTATCCATCTAGTTTATCCCCTGATAGTTATCTTGTTAACCAGCTATATTGACCTGTTAGTAACTAGCCTCATCCTGGTAAAGTTATCCATCTAGTTTATCCCCTGATAGTTATCTTGTTAACCAGCTATATTGACCTGTTAGTAACTAGCCTCATCCTGGTAAAGTTATCCATCTAGTTTATCCCCTGATAGTTATCTTGTTAACCAGCTATATTGACCTGTTAGTAACTAGCCTCATCCTGGTAAAGTTATCCATCTAGTTTATCCCCTGATAGTTATCTTGTTAACCAGCTATATTGACCTGTTAGTAACTAGCCTCATCCTGGTAAAGTTATCCATCTAGTTTATCCCCTGATAGTTATCTTGTTAACCAGCTATATTGACCTGTTAGTAACTAGCCTCATCCTGGTAAAGTTATCCATCTAGTTTATCCCCTGATAGTTATCTTGTTAACCAGCTATATTGACCTGTTAGTAACTAGCCTCATCCTGGTAAAGTTATCCATCTAGTTTATCCCCTGATAGTTATCTTGTTAACCAGCTATATTGACCTGTTAGTAACTAGCCTCATCCTGGTAAAGTTATCCATCTAGTTTATCCCCTGATAGTTATCTTGTTAACCAGCTATATTGACCTGTTAGTAACTAGCCTCATCCTGGTAAAGTTATCCATCTAGTTTATCCCCTGATAGTTATCTTGTTAACCAGCTATATTGACCTGTTAGTAACTAGCCTCATCCTGGTAAAGTTATCCATCTAGTTTATCCCCTGATAGTTATCTTGTTAACCAGCTATATTGACCTGTTAGTAACTAGCCTCATCCTGGTAAAGTTATCCATCTAGTTTATCCCCTGATAGTTATCTTGTTAACCAGCTATATTGACCTGTTAGTAACTAGCCTCATCCTGGTAAAGTTATCCATCTAGTTTATCCCCTGATAGTTATCTTGTTAACCAGCTATATTGACCTGTTAGTAACTAGCCTCATCCTGGTAAAGTTATCCATCTAGTTTATCCCCTGATAGTTATCTTGTTAACCAGCTATATTGACCTGTTAGTAACTAGCCTCATCCTGGTAAAGTTATCCATCTAGTTTATCCCCTGATAGTTATCTTGTTAACCAGCTATATTGACCTGTTAGTAACTAGCCTCATCCTGGTAAAGTTATCCATCTAGTTTATCCCCTGATAGTTATCTTGTTAACCAGCTATATTGACCTGTTAGTAACTAGCCTCATCCTGGTAAAGTTATCCATCTAGTTTATCCCCTGATAGTTATCTTGTTAACCAGCTATATTGACCTGTTAGTAACTAGCCTCATCCTGGTAAAGTTATCCATCTAGTTTATCCCCTGATAGTTATCTTGTTAACCAGCTATATTGACCTGTTAGTAACTAGCCTCATCCTGGTAAAGTTATCCATCTAGTTTATCCCCTGATAGTTATCTTGTTAACCAGCTATATTGACCTGTTAGTAACTAGCCTCATCCTGGTAAAGTTATCCATCTAGTTTATCCCCTGATAGTTATCTTGTTAACCAGCTATATTGACCTGTTAGTAACTAGCCTCATCCTGGTAAAGTTATCCATCTAGTTTATCCCCTGATAGTTATCTTGTTAACCAGCTATATTGACCTGTTAGTAACTAGCCTCATCCTGGTAAAGTTATCCATCTAGTTTATCCCCTGATAGTTATCTTGTTAACCAGCTATATTGACCTGTTAGTAACTAGCCTCATCCTGGTAAAGTTATCCATCTAGTTTATCCCCTGATAGTTATCTTGTTAACCAGCTATATTGACCTGTTAGTAACTAGCCTCATCCTGGTAAAGTTATCCATCTAGTTTATCCCCTGATAGTTATCTTGTTAACCAGCTATATTGACCTGTTAGTAACTAGCCTCATCCTGGTAAAGTTATCCATCTAGTTTATCCCCTGATAGTTATCTTGTTAACCAGCTATATTGACCTGTTAGTAACTAGCCTCATCCTGGTAAAGTTATCCATCTAGTTTATCCCCTGATAGTTATCTTGTTAACCAGCTATATTGACCTGTTAGTAACTAGCCTCATCCTGGTAAAGTTATCCATCTAGTTTATCCCCTGATAGTTATCTTGTTAACCAGCTATATTGACCTGTTAGTAACTAGCCTCATCCTGGTAAAGTTATCCATCTAGTTTATCCCCTGATAGTTATCTTGTTAACCAGCTATATTGACCTGTTAGTAACTAGCCTCATCCTGGTAAAGTTATCCATCTAGTTTATCCCCTGATAGTTATCTTGTTAACCAGCTATATTGACCTGTTAGTAACTAGCCTCATCCTGGTAAAGTTATCCATCTAGTTTATCCCCTGATAGTTATCTTGTTAACCAGCTATATTGACCTGTTAGTAACTAGCCTCATCCTGGTAAAGTTATCCATCTAGTTTATCCCCTGATAGTTATCTTGTTAACCAGCTATATTGACCTGTTAGTAACTAGCCTCATCCTGGTAAAGTTATCCATCTAGTTTATCCCCTGATAGTTATCTTGTTAACCAGCTATATTGACCTGTTAGTAACTAGCCTCATCCTGGTAAAGTTATCCATCTAGTTTATCCCCTGATAGTTATCTTGTTAACCAGCTATATTGACCTGTTAGTAACTAGCCTCATCCTGGTAAAGTTATCCATCTAGTTTATCCCCTGATAGTTATCTTGTTAACCAGCTATATTGACCTGTTAGTAACTAGCCTCATCCTGGTAAAGTTATCCATCTAGTTTATCCCCTGATAGTTATCTTGTTAACCAGCTATATTGACCTGTTAGTAACTAGCCTCATCCTGGTAAAGTTATCCATCTAGTTTATCCCCTGATAGTTATCTTGTTAACCAGCTATATTGACCTGTTAGTAACTAGCCTCATCCTGGTAAAGTTATCCATCTAGTTTATCCCCTGATAGTTATCTTGTTAACCAGCTATATTGACCTGTTAGTAACTAGCCTCATCCTGGTAAAGTTATCCATCTAGTTTATCCCCTGATAGTTATCTTGTTAACCAGCTATATTGACCTGTTAGTAACTAGCCTCATCCTGGTAAAGTTATCCATCTAGTTTATCCCCTGATAGTTATCTTGTTAACCAGCTATATTGACCTGTTAGTAACTAGCCTCATCCTGGTAAAGTTATCCATCTAGTTTATCCCCTGATAGTTATCTTGTTAACCAGCTATATTGACCTGTTAGTAACTAGCCTCATCCTGGTAAAGTTATCCATCTAGTTTATCCCCTGATAGTTATCTTGTTAACCAGCTATATTGACCTGTTAGTAACTAGCCTCATCCTGGTAAAGTTATCCATCTAGTTTATCCCCTGATAGTTATCTTGTTAACCAGCTATATTGACCTGTTAGTAACTAGCCTCATCCTGGTAAAGTTATCCATCTAGTTTATCCCCTGATAGTTATCTTGTTAACCAGCTATATTGACCTGTTAGTAACTAGCCTCATCCTGGTAAAGTTATCCATCTAGTTTATCCCCTGATAGTTATCTTGTTAACCAGCTATATTGACCTGTTAGTAACTAGCCTCATCCTGGTAAAGTTATCCATCTAGTTTATCCCCTGATAGTTATCTTGTTAACCAGCTATATTGACCTGTTAGTAACTAGCCTCATCCTGGTAAAGTTATCCATCTAGTTTATCCCCTGATAGTTATCTTGTTAACCAGCTATATTGACCTGTTAGTAACTAGCCTCATCCTGGTAAAGTTATCCATCTAGTTTATCCCCTGATAGTTATCTTGTTAACCAGCTATATTGACCTGTTAGTAACTAGCCTCATCCTGGTAAAGTTATCCATCTAGTTTATCCCCTGATAGTTATCTTGTTAACCAGCTATATTGACCTGTTAGTAACTAGCCTCATCCTGGTAAAGTTATCCATCTAGTTTATCCCCTGATAGTTATCTTGTTAACCAGCTATATTGACCTGTTAGTAACTAGCCTCATCCTGGTAAAGTTATCCATCTAGTTTATCCCCTGATAGTTATCTTGTTAACCAGCTATATTGACCTGTTAGTAACTAGCCTCATCCTGGTAAAGTTATCCATCTAGTTTATCCCCTGATAGTTATCTTGTTAACCAGCTATATTGACCTGTTAGTAACTAGCCTCATCCTGGTAAAGTTATCCATCTAGTTTATCCCCTGATAGTTATCTTGTTAACCAGCTATATTGACCTGTTAGTAACTAGCCTCATCCTGGTAAAGTTATCCATCTAGTTTATCCCCTGATAGTTATCTTGTTAACCAGCTATATTGACCTGTTAGTAACTAGCCTCATCCTGGTAAAGTTATCCATCTAGTTTATCCCCTGATAGTTATCTTGTTAACCAGCTATATTGACCTGTTAGTAACTAGCCTCATCCTGGTAAAGTTATCCATCTAGTTTATCCCCTGATAGTTATCTTGTTAACCAGCTATATTGACCTGTTAGTAACTAGCCTCATCCTGGTAAAGTTATCCATCTAGTTTATCCCCTGATAGTTATCTTGTTAACCAGCTATATTGACCTGTTAGTAACTAGCCTCATCCTGGTAAAGTTATCCATCTAGTTTATCCCCTGATAGTTATCTTGTTAACCAGCTATATTGACCTGTTAGTAACTAGCCTCATCCTGGTAAAGTTATCCATCTAGTTTATCCCCTGATAGTTATCTTGTTAACCAGCTATATTGACCTGTTAGTAACTAGCCTCATCCTGGTAAAGTTATCCATCTAGTTTATCCCCTGATAGTTATCTTGGTTAACCAGCTATATTGACCTGTTAGTAACTAGCCTCATCCTGGTAAAGTTATCCATCTAGTTTATCCCCTGATAGTTATCTTGTTAACCAGCTATATTGACCTGTTAGTAACTAGCCTCATCCTGGTAAAGTTATCCATCTAGTTTATCCCCTGATAGTTATCTTGTTAACCAGCTATATTGACCTGTTAGTAACTAGCCTCATCCTGGTAAAGTTATCCATCTAGTTTATCCCCTGATAGTTATCTTGTTAACCAGCTATATTGACCTGTTAGTAACTAGCCTCATCCTGGTAAAGTTATCCATCTAGTTTATCCCCTGATAGTTATCTTGTTAACCAGCTATATTGACCTGTTAGTAACTAGCCTCATCCTGGTAAAGTTATCCATCTAGTTTATCCCCTGATAGTTATCTTGTTAACCAGCTATATTGACCTGTTAGTAACTAGCCTCATCCTGGTAAAGTTATCCATCTAGTTTATCCCCTGATAGTTATCTTGTTAACCAGCTATATTGACCTGTTAGTAACTAGCCTCATCCTGGTAAAGTTATCCATCTAGTTTATCCCCTGATAGTTATCTTGTTAACCAGCTATATTGACCTGTTAGTAACTAGCCTCATCCTGGTAAAGTTATCCATCTAGTTTATCCCCTGATAGTTATCTTGTTAACCAGCTATATTGACCTGTTAGTAACTAGCCTCATCCTGGTAAAGTTATCCATCTAGTTTATCCCCTGATAGTTATCTTGTTAACCAGCTATATTGACCTGTTAGTAACTAGCCTCATCCTGGTAAAGTTATCCATCTAGTTTATCCCCTGATAGTTATCTTGTTAACCAGCTATATTGACCTGTTAGTAACTAGCCTCATCCTGGTAAAGTTATCCATCTAGTTTATCCCCTGATAGTTATCTTGTTAACCAGCTATATTGACCTGTTAGTAACTAGCCTCATCCTGGTAAAGTTATCCATCTAGTTTATCCCCTGATAGTTATCTTGTTAACCAGCTATATTGACCTGTTAGTAACTAGCCTCATCCTGGTAAAGTTATCCATCTAGTTTATCCCCTGATAGTTATCTTGTTAACCAGCTATATTGACCTGTTAGTAACTAGCCTCATCCTGGTAAAGTTATCCATCTAGTTTATCCCCTGATAGTTATCTTGTTAACCAGCTATATTGACCTGTTAGTAACTAGCCTCATCCTGGTAAAGTTATCCATCTAGTTTATCCCCTGATAGTTATCTTGTTAACCAGCTATATTGACCTGTTAGTAACTAGCCTCATCCTGGTAAAGTTATCCATCTAGTTTATCCCCTGATAGTTATCTTGTTAACCAGCTATATTGACCTGTTAGTAACTAGCCTCATCCTGGTAAAGTTATCCATCTAGTTTATCCCCTGATAGTTATCTTGTTAACCAGCTATATTGACCTGTTAGTAACTAGCCTCATCCTGGTAAAGTTATCCATCTAGTTTATCCCCTGATAGTTATCTTGTTAACCAGCTATATTGACCTGTTAGTAACTAGCCTCATCCTGGTAAAGTTATCCATCTAGTTTATCCCCTGATAGTTATCTTGTTAACCAGCTATATTGACCTGTTAGTAACTAGCCTCATCCTGGTAAAGTTATCCATCTAGTTTATCCCCTGATAGTTATCTTGTTAACCAGCTATATTGACCTGTTAGTAACTAGCCTCATCCTGGTAAAGTTATCCATCTAGTTTATCCCCTGATAGTTATCTTGTTAACCAGCTATATTGACCTGTTAGTAACTAGCCTCATCCTGGTAAAGTTATCCATCTAGTTTATCCCCTGATAGTTATCTTGTTAACCAGCTATATTGACCTGTTAGTAACTAGCCTCATCCTGGTAAAGTTATCCATCTAGTTTATCCCCTGATAGTTATCTTGTTAACCAGCTATATTGACCTGTTAGTAACTAGCCTCATCCTGGTAAAGTTATCCATCTAGTTTATCCCCTGATAGTTATCTTGTTAACCAGCTATATTGACCTGTTAGTAACTAGCCTCATCCTGGTAAAGTTATCCATCTAGTTTATCCCCTGATAGTTATCTTGTTAACCAGCTATATTGACCTGTTAGTAACTAGCCTCATCCTGGTAAAGTTATCCATCTAGTTTATCCCCTGATAGTTATCTTGTTAACCAGCTATATTGACCTGTTAGTAACTAGCCTCATCCTGGTAAAGTTATCCATCTAGTTTTATCCCCTGATAGTTATCTTGTTAACCAGCTATATTGACCTGTTAGTAACTAGCCTCATCCTGGTAAAGTTATCCATCTAGTTTATCCCCTGATAGTTATCTTGTTAACCAGCTATATTGACCTGTTAGTAACTAGCCTCATCCTGGTAAAGTTATCCATCTAGTTTATCCCCTGATAGTTATCTTGGTAACCAGCTATATTGACCTGTTAGTAACTAGCCCTCATCCTGGTAAAGTTATCCATCTAGTTTATCCCCTGATAGTTATCTTGTTAACAGCTATATTGACCTGTTAGTAACTAGCCTCATCCTGGTAAAGTTATCCATCTAGTTTATCCCCTGATAGTTATCTTGTTAAACCAGCTATATTGACCTGTTAGTAACTAGCCTCATCCTGGTAAAGTTATCCATCTTGTTTATCCCCTGATAGTTATCTTGTTAACCAGCTATATTGACCTGTAGTAACTAGCCCCTCATCCTGGTAAAGTTATCCATCTAGTTTATCCCCTGATAGTTATCTTGTTTAACCAGCTATTATTGACCCTGTTAGTAACTAGCCTCATCCTGGTAAAGTTATCCATCTAGTTTATCCCCTGATAGTTATCTTGTTAAACAGCTATATTGACCTGTTAGTAACTAGCACTCATCCTGGTTAAAGTTATCCATCTAGTTTATCCCCTGATAGTTATCTTGTTAACCAGCTATATTGACCTGTTAGTAAACTAGCCTCATCCTGGTAAAGTTATCCATCTAGTTTATCCCCTGATAGTTTATCTTGTTAACCAGCTATATTGACCTGTTGTAACTAGCCTCATCCTGGTAAAGTTATCCATCTAGTTTATCCCCTGATAGTTATCTTGTTAACCAGCTATATTGACCTGTTAGTAACTTAGCCTCATCCTGGTAAAGTTATCCATCTAGTTTATCCCCTGATAGTTATCTTGTTAACCAGCTATATTGACCTGTAGTAACTAGCCTCATCCTGGTAAAGTTTATCCATCTAGTTTATCCCCTGATAGTTAGTCTTGTTAACCACTATAATTGACCTGTTAGTAACTAGCCTCATCCTGGTAAAGTTATCCATCTAGTTTATCCCCTGATAGTTATCTTGTTAACCAGCTATATTGACCTGTTAGTAACTAGCCTCATCCTGGTAAAGTTATCCATCTAGTTTATCCCCTGATAGTTATCTTGTTAACCAGCTATAGTTGACCTGTTAGTAACTACCTCATCCTGGTAAAGTTATCCATCTAGTTTATCCCCTGATAGTTATCTTGTTAACCCAGCTATATTGACCTGTTAGTAACTAGCCTCATCCTGGTAAAGTTATCCATCTAGTTTAGTCCCCTGATAGTTATCTTGTTAACCAGCTATATTGACCTGTTAGTAACTAGCCTCATCCTGGTAAAGTTATCCATCTAGTTTTATCCCCTGATAGTTATCTTGGTAACCAGCTATATTGACCTGTTAGTAACTAGCCTCATCCTGGTAAAGTTATCCATCTAGTTTATCCCCTGATAGTTATCTTGTTAACCAGCTATATTGACCTGTTAGTAACTAGCCTCATCCTGGTAAAGTTATCCATCTAGTTTATCCCCTGATAGTTATCTTGTTAACCAGCTATATTGACCTGTTAGTAACTAGCCTCATCCTGGTAAAGTTATCCATCTAGTTTATCCCTGATAGTTATCTTGTTAACCAGCTATATTGACCTGTTAGTAACTAGCCTCATCCTGTAAAGTTATCCATCTAGTTTATCCCCTGATAGTTATCTTGTTAACCAGCTATATTGACCTGTTAGTAACTAGCCTCATCCTGGTAAAGTTATCCATCTAGTTTATCCCCTGATAGTTATCTTGTTAACCAGCTATATTGACCTGTTAGTAACTAGCCTCATCCTGGTAAAGTTATCCATCTAGTTTATCCCCTGATAGTTATCTTGTTAACCAGCTATATTGACCTGTTAGTAACTAGTTATCCATCTAGTTTATCCCTGATAGTTATCTTGGTAACCAGCTATATTGACCTGTTAGTAACTAGCCTCATCCTGGTAAAGTTATCCATCTAGTTTATCCCCTGATAGTTATCTTGTTAACCAGCTATATTGACCTGTTAGTAACTAGCCTCATCCTGGTAAAGTTATCCATCTAGTTTATCCCCTGATAGTTATCTTGTTAACCAGCTATATTGACCTGTTAGTAACTAGCCTCATCCTGGTAAAGTTATCCATCTAGTTTATCCCCTGATAGTTATCTTGTTAACCAGCTATATTGACCTGTTAGTAACTAGCCTCATCCTGGTAAAGTTATCCATCTAGTTTATCCCTGATAGTTTATCTTGTTAACCAGCTATATTGACCTGTTAGTAACTAGCCTCATCCTGGTAAAGTTATCCATCTAGTTTATCCCCTGATAGTTATCTTGTTAACCAGCTATATTGACCTGTTAGTAACTAGCCTCATCCTGGTAAAGTTATCCATCTAGTTTATCCCCTGATAGTTATCTTGTTAACCAGCTATATTGACCTGTTAGTAACTAGCCTCATCCTGGTAAAGTTATCCATCTAGTTTATCCCCTGATAGTTATCTTGTTAACCAGCTATATTGACCTGTTAGTAACTAGCCTCATCCTGGTAAAGTTATCCATCTAGTTTATCCCTGATAGTTATCTTGTTAACCAGCTATATTGACCTGTTAGTAACTAGCCTCATCTGGTAAAGTTTATCCATCTAGTTTATCCCCTGATAGTTATCTTGGTAACCAGCTATATTGACCTGTTAGTAACTAGCCTCATCCTGGTAAAGTTATCCATCTAGTTTATTCCCCTGATAGTTATCTTGGTAACCAGCTATATTGACCTGTTAGTAACTAGCCTCATCCTGGTAAAGTTATCCATCTAGTTTATCCCCTGATAGTTATCTTGTTAACCCAGCTATATTGACCTGTTAGTAACTAGCCTCATCCTGGTAAAGTTATCCATCTAGTTTATCCCCTGATAGTTATCTTGTTAACCAGCTATATTGACCTGTTAGTAACTAGCCTCATCCTGGTAAAGTTATCCATCTAGTTTATCCCCCTGATAGTTATCTTGTTAACCAGCTATATTGACCTGTTAGTAACTAGCCTCATCCTGGTAAAGTTATCCATCTAGTTTATCCCCTGATAGTTATCTTGTTAACCAGCTATATTGACCTGTTAGTAACTAGCCTCATCCTGGTAAAGTTATCCATCTAGTTTATCCCCTGATAGTTATCTTGTTAACCAGCTATATTGACCTGTTAGTAACTAGCCTCATCCTGGTAAAGTTATCCATCTAGTTTATCCCCTGATAGTTATCTTGTTAACCAGCTATATTGACCTGTTAGTAACTAGCCTCATCCTGGTAAAGTTATCCATCTAGTTTATCCCCTGATAGTTATCTTGTTAACCAGCTATATTGACCTGTTAGTAACTAGCCTCATCCTGGTAAAGTTATCCATCTAGTTTATCCCCTGATAGTTATCTTGTTAACCAGCTATATTGACCTGTTAGTAACTAGCCTCATCCTGGTAAAGTTATCCATCTAGTTTATCCCCCTGATAGTTATCTTGTTAACCAGCTATATTGACCTGTTAGTAACTAGCCTCATCCTGGTAAAGTTATCCATCTAGTTTATCCCCTGATAGTTATCTTGTTAACCAGCTATATTGGACCTGTTAGTAACTAGCCTCATCCTGGTAAAGTTATCCATCTAGTTTATCCCCTGATAGTTATCTTGTTAACCAGCTATATTGACCTGTTAGTAACTAGCCTCATCCTGGTAAAGTTATCCATCTAGTTTATCCCCTGATAGTTATCTTGTTAACCAGCTATATTGACCTGTTAGTAACTAGCCTCATCCTGGTAAAGTTATCCATCTAGTTTATCCCCTGATAGTTATCTTGTTAACCAGCTATATTGACCTGTTAGTAACTAGCCTCATCCTGGTAAAGTTATCCATCTAGTTTATCCCCTGATAGTTATCTTGTTAACCAGCTATATTGACCTGTTAGTAACTAGCCTCATCCTGGTAAAGTTATCCATCTAGTTTATCCCCTGATAGTTATCTTGTAACCAGCTATATTGACCTGTTAGTAACTAGCCTCATCCTGGTAAAGTTATCCATCTAGTTTATCCCCTGATAGTTATCTTGTTAACCAGCTATATTGACCTGTTAGTAACTAGCCTCATCCTGGTAAAGTTATCCATCTAGTTTTTATCCCCTGATAGTTATCTTGTTAACCAGCTATATTGACCTGTTAGTAACTAGCCTCATCCTGGTAAAGTTATCCATCTAGTTTATCCCCTGATAGTTATCTTGTTAACCAGCTATATTGACTGTTAGTAACTAGCCTCATCCTGGTAAAGTTATCCATCTAGTTTATCCCCCTGATAGTTATCTTGTTAACCAGCTATATTGACCTGTTAGTAACTAGCCTCATCCTGGTAAAGTTATCCATCTAGTTTTATCCCCTGATAGTTATCTTGTTAACCAGCTATATTGACCTGTTAGTAACTAGCCTCATCCTGGTAAAGTTATCCATCTAGTTTTATTCCCCTGATAGTTATCTTGTTAACCAGCTATATTGGACCTGTTAGTAACTAGCCTCATCCTGGTAAAGTTTATCCATCTAGTTTATCCCCTGATAGTTATCTTGTTAACCAGCTATATTGACCTGTTAGTAACTAGCCTCATCCTGGTAAAGTTATCCATCTAGGTTTTATCCCTGATAGTTATCTTGTTAACCAGCTATATTGACCTGTTAGTACTAGCCTCATCCTGTAAAGTTATCCATCTAGTTTATCCCCTGAAGAGTTATCTTGTTAACCAGCTATATTGACCTGTTAGTAACTAGCCTCATCCTGGTAAAGTTATCCATCTAGTTTATTCCCCTGATAGTTATCTTGTTAACCAGGCTATATTGTCCTGTTAGTAACTAGCCTCATCCTGTAAAGGTTATCCATCTGAGTTTATTCCCCTGATAGGTTTATCTTGTTAAGCCAGCTATATTGACCTGTTAGAACTAGCCTCATCCTGGTAAAGTTATCCATCTAGTTTATCCCCTGATAGTTATCTTGTTACCAGCTATATTGACCTGTTAGGTACTAGCCTCATCCTGGTAAAGTTTATCCATCTAGTTTTTCCCCTGATATGTTATCTTGGTAACCAGCTATATTGTTTAGTAACTAGCCTCATCCTGGTAAAGTTATCCATCTAGTTTATCCCCTGATAGTTTATCTTGTTAACCAGCTATATTGACCTGTTAGTAACTAGCCTCATCCTGGTAAAGTATATCCATCTAGTTTATCCCCTGATAGTTATCTTGTTAACCAGCTATATTGACCTGTTAGTAACTAGCCTCATCCTGGTAAAGTTTATCCATCTAGTTTTATCCCCTGATAGTTATCTTGGTTAACCAGCTATATTGACCTGTTAGTAACTAGCCTCATCCTGGTAAAGTTATCCATCTAGTTTATCCCCTGATAGTTATTCTTGTTAACCAGCTATATTGACCTGTTAGTAACTAGCCTCATCCTGGTAAAGTTATCCATCTAGTTTTTATCCCCTGATAGTTATCTTGTTAACCAGCTATATTGACCTGTTAGTAACTAGCCTCATCCTGGTAAAGTTATCCATCTAGTTTATCCCCTGATAGTTATCTT
The DNA here is from genome assembly GCA_031479575.1 of Coregonus ussuriensis. Lineage (NCBI taxonomy): Eukaryota > Metazoa > Chordata > Actinopteri > Salmoniformes > Salmonidae > Coregonus > Coregonus ussuriensis. Next base: position 82,730,087 of record CM062500.1, read on the forward strand.
GTTAACCAGCTATATTGACCTGTTATGTAACTAGCCTCATCCTGGTAAAGTTATCCATCTAGTTTTATCCCCTGATAGTTTATCTTGTTAACCAGCTATATTGACCTGTTAGTAACTAGCCTCATCCTGGTAAAGTTATCCATCTAGTTTATCCCCTGATAGTTATCTTGTTAACCAGCTATATTGACCTGTTAGTAACTAGCCTCATCCTGGTAAAGTTATCCATCTAGTTTATCCCCTGATAGTTATCTTGTTAACCAGCTATATTGACCTGTTAGTAACTAGCCTCATCCTGGTAAAGTTATCCATCTAGTTTATCCCCTGATAGTTATCTTGTTAACCAGCTATATTGACCTGTTAGTAACTAGCCTCATCCTGGTAAAGTTATCCATCTAGTTTATCCCCTGATAGTTATCTTGGTTAACCAGCTATATTGACCTGTTAGTAACTAGCCTCATCCTGGTAAAGTTATCCATCTAGTTTATCCCCTGATAGTTATCTTGTTAACCAGCTATATTGACCTGTTAGTAACTAGCCTCATCCTGGTAAAGTTATCCATCTAGTTTATCCCCTGATAGTTATCTTGTTAACCAGCTATATTGACCTGTTAGTAACTAGCCTCATCCTGGTAAAGTTATCCATCTAGTTTATCCCCTGATAGTTATCTTGTTAACCAGCTATATTGACCTGTTAGTAACTAGCCTCATCCTGGTAGAAGTTATCCATCTAGTTTATCCCCTGATAGTTATCTTGGTAACCAGCTATATTGACCTGTTAGTAACTAGCCTCATCCTGGTAAAGTTATCCATCTAGTTTATCCCCTGATAGTTATCTTGTTAACCAGCTATATTGACCTGTTAGTAACTAGCCTCATCCTGGTAAAGTTATCCATCTAGTTTATCCCCTGATAGTTATCTTGTTAACCAGCTATATTGACCTGTTAGTAACTAGCCTCATCCTGGGTAAAGTTATCCATCTAGTTTATCCCCTGATAGTTATCTTGTTAACCAGCTATATTGACCTGTTAGTAACTAGCCTCATCCTGGTAAAGTTATCCATCTAGTTTATCCCCTGATAGTTATCTTGTTAACCAGCTATATTGACCTGTTAGTAACTAGCCTCATCCTGGTAAAGTTATCCATCTAGTTTATCCCCTGATAGTTATCTTGTTAACCAGCTATATTGACCTGTTAGTAACTAGCCTCATCCTGGTAAAGTTATCCATCTAGTTTATCCCCTATAGTTATCTTGTTAACCAGCTATATTGACCTGTTAGTAACTAGCCTCATCCTGGTAAAGTTATCCATCTAGTTTATCCCCTGATAGTTATCTTGTTAACCAGCTATATTGACCTTGTTAGTAACTAGCCTCATCCTGGTAAAGTTATCCATCTATTTTATCCCCTGATAGTTATCTTGTTAACCAGCTATATTGGACCTGTTAGTAACTAGCCTCATCCTGGTAAAGTTATCCATCTAGTTTATCCCCTGATAGTTATCTTGGTTAACCAGCTATATTGACCTGTTAGTAACTAGCCTCATCCTGGTAAAGTTATCCATCTAGTTTATCCCCTGATAGTTATCTTGTTAACCAGCTATATTGACCTGTTAGTAACTAGCCTCATCCTGGTAAAGTTATCCATCTAGTTTATCCCCTGATAGTTATCCCTTGGTAACCAGCTATAATTGACCTGTTAGTAACTAGCCTCATCCTGGTAAAGTTATCCCATCTAGTTTATTCCCCTGATAGTTTATCTTGTATAACCAGCTATATTGACCTGTTAGTAACTAGCCTCATCCTGGTAAAGTTATCCATCTAGTTTATCCCCTGATAGTTATCTTGTTAACCCAGCTATATTGACCTGTTAGTAACTAGCCTCATCCTGGTAAAGTTACCATTCCTAGTTTATCCCCTGATAGTTATCTTGTTAACCAGCTATATTGACCTGTTAGTAACTAGCCTCATCCTGGTAAAGTTACCCATCTAGTTTATCCCCTGATAGTTATCTTGGTAAACCAGCTATATTGACCTGTTAGTAACTAGCCTCATCCTGGTAAAGTTATCCATCTAGTTTATCCCCTGATAGTTATCTTGTTAACCAGCTATATTGACCTGTTAGTAACTAGCCTCATCCTGGTAAAGTTACCCATCTAGTTTATCCCCTGATAGTTATCTTGTTAACCAGCTATATTGACCTGTTAGTAACTAGCCTCATCCTGGTAAAGTTATCCATCTAGTTTATCCCCTGATAGTTATCTTGGTAACCAGCTATATTGACCTGTTAGTAACTAGCCTCATCCTGGTAAAGTTATCCATCTAGTTTATCCCCTGATAGTTATCTTGTTTAACCAGCTATATTGACCTGTTAGTAACTAGCCTCATCCTGGTAAAGTTATCCATCTAGTTTATTTTTTTTTTTTTTTTCCCCTGATAGTTATCTTGTTAACCAGCTATATTGACCTGTTAGTACTAGCCTCATCCTGGTAAAGTTATCCATCTAGTTTATCCCCATGATAGTTATCTTGTTAACCAGCTATATTGACCTGTTAGTAACTAGCCTCATCCTGGTAAAGTTATCCATCTAGTTTATCCCCTGATAGTTATCTTGTTAACCAGCTATATTGACCTGTTAGTAACTAGCCTCATCCTGGTAAAGTTATCCATCTAGTTTATCCCCTGATAGTTATCTTGTTAACCAGCTATATTGACCTGTTAGTAACTAGCCTCATCCTGGTAAAGTTATCCATCTAGTTTATCCCCTGATAGTTATCTTGTTAACCAGCTATATTGACCTGTTAGTAACTAGCCTCATCCTGGTAAAGTTATCCATCTAGTTTATCCCCTGATAGTTATCTTGTTAACCAGCTATATTGACCTGTTAGTAACTAGCCTCATCCTGGTAAAGTTATCCATCTAGTTTATCCCCCTGATAGTTATCTTGTTAACCAGCTATATTGACCTGTTAGTAACTAGCCTCATCCTGGTAAAGTTATCCATCTAGTTTATCCCCTGATAGTTATCTTGTTAACCACTATATTGGACCTGTTAGTAACTAGCCTCATCCTGGTAAAGTTATCCATCTAGTTTATCCCCTATAGTTATCTTGTTAACCACTATATTGACCTGTTAGTAACTAGCCTCATCCTGGTAAAGGTTATCCATCTAGTTTATCCCCTGATAGTTATCTTGTTAACCAGCTATATTGACCTGTTAGGTAACTAGCCCTCATCCTGGTAAAGTTATCCATCTAGTTTATCCCCTGATAGTTATCTTGGTAACCTAGCTATATTGACCTGTTTAGTAACTAGCCTCATCCTGGTAAAGGTTATCCATCTAGTTTATCCCCTGATAGTTATCTTGTTAACCAGCTATATTGACCTGTTAGTAACTAGCCTCATCCTGGTAAAGTTATCCATCTAGTTTATATCCCCTGATAGTTATCTTGTTAACCAGCTATATTGAGCCTGTTAGTAACTAGCCTCATCCTGGTAAAGTTATCCATCTAGTTTATCCCCTGATAGTTATCTTGTTAACCAGCTATATTGGACCTGTTAGTAACTAGCCTCATCCTGGTAAAGTTATCCATCTAGTTTATCCCCTGATAGTTATCTTGTTAACCAGCTATATTGACCTGTTAGTAACTAGCCTCATCCTGGTAAAGTTATCCATCTAGTTTATCCCCTGATAGTTATCTTGTTAACCAGCTATATTGACCTGTTAGTAACTAGCCTCATCCTGGTAAAGTTATCCATCTAGTTTATCCCCTGATAGTTATCTTGTTAACCAGCTATATTGACCTGTTAGTAACTAGCCTCATCCTGGTAAAGTTATCCATCTAGTTTATCCCCTGATAGTTATCTTGTTAACCAGCTATATTGACCTGTTAGTAACTAGCCTCATCCTGGTAAAGTTATCCATCTAGTTTATCCCCTGATAGTTATTCTTGTTAACCAGCTATATTGACCTGTTAGTAACTAGCCTCATCCTGGTAAAGTTTATCCATCTAGTTTATCCCCTGATAGTTATCTTGTTAACCAGCTATATTGACCTGTTAGTAACTAGCCTCATCCTGGTAAAGTTATCCATCTAGTTTATCCCCCCTGATAGTTATCTTGTTAACCAGCTATATTGACCTGTTAGTAACTAGGCCTCATCCTGGTAAAGTTATCCATCTAGTTTATCCCCTGATAGTTATCTTGGTAACCAGCTATATTGACCTGTTAGTAACTAGCCTCATCCTGGGTAAAGTTATCCATCTAGGTTTATCCCCTGATAGTTATCTTGTTAACCAGCTATATTGACCTGTTAGTAACTAGCCTCATCCTGGTAAAGTTATCCAGTCTAGTTTATCCCCTGATAGTTATCTTGTTAACCAGCTATATTGACCTGTTAGTAACTAGCCTCATCCTGGTAAAGTTTTCCATCTAGTTTATCCCCTGAATAGTTATCTTGTTAACCAGCTATATTGACCTGTTAGTAACTAGCCTCATCCTGGTAAAGTTATCCATCTAGTTTATTCCCTGATAGTTATCTTGTTAACCAGCTATATTGACCTGTTAGTAACTAGCCTCATCCTGGTAAAGTTATCCATCTAGTTTTATCCCCTGATAGTTATCTTGGTAACCAGCTATATTGACCTGTTAGTAACTAGCCTCATCCTGGTAAAGTTATCCATCTAGTTTATCCCCTGATAGTTATCTTGTTAACCAGCTATATTGACCTGTTAGTAACTAGGCCTCATCCTGGTAAAGTTATCCATCTAGTTTATCCCCTGATAGTTATCTTGTTAACCAGCTATATTGACCTGTTAGTAACTAGCCTCATCCTGGTAAAGTTATCCATCTAGTTTATCCCCTGATAGTTATCTTGTTAACCAGCTATATTGACCTGTTAGTAACTAGCCTCATCCTGGTAAAGTTATCCATCTAGTTTATCCCCTGATAGTTATCTTGTTAACCAGCAGATATTGAACCTGTTAGTAACTAGCCTCATCCTGGTAAAGTTATCCATCTAGTTTATCCCCTGATAGTTATCTTGTTAACCAGCTATATTGACCTGTTAGTAACTAGCCTCATCCTGGTAAAGTTATCCATCTAGTTTATCCCCTGATAGTTATCTTGTTAACCCAGCTATATTGACCTGTTAGTAAACTAGCCTCATCCTGTAAAGTTATCCATCTAGTTTATCCCCTGATAGTTATCTTGTTAACCAGCTATATTGACCTGTTAGTAACTAGCCTCATCCTGGTAAAGTTATCCATCTAGTTTATCCCCTGATAGTTATCTTGTTAACCAGCTAGTATTGACCTGTTAGTAACTAGCCTCATCCTGGTAAAGTTATCCATCTAGTTATATCCCCTGATAGTTATCTTGTTAACTGCAGCTATATTGACCTGTTAGTAACTAGCCTCATCCTGGTAAAGTTATCCATCTAGTTTATCCCCTGATAGTTATCTTGTTAACCAGCTATAGTGACCTGTTAGTAACTAGCCTCATCCTGGTAAAGTTATCAATCTAGTTTTATCCCCTGATAGTTATCTGGTGTAACCAGCTATATTGACCTGTTAGTAACTAGGCCTCTCCTGGGTAAAGTTATCCATCTAGTTTATCCCCTGTAGTTATCTTGGTTTAACCAGCTATATGAGCCTGTTAGTAACTAGCCGTCATCCTTGTAAAGTTATCCATCTAGTTCTTTCCCCTGATAGTTATCTTGTAACCAGCTATATTGACCTGTTTAGTAACTAGCCACATCCTGGTAAAGTTTTCCATCTAGTTTATCCCCTTGATAGTTATCTTGTTAACCAGCTATATTGACTGTTGAGTAACTAGCCCTCATCCTGGTAAGTTATCCATCTAGTTTATCCCCTGATAGTTATCTTGTTAACCAGCTATATTGACCTGTTAGTAACTAGCCTCATCCTGTAAAGTTATCCATCTAGTTTATCCCCTGATAGTTGATCTTGTTAACCAGCTATATTGAGCCTGTTTAGTAACTAGCCTCATCCTGGTAAAGTTATCCATCTAGTTTATCCCCTGATAGTTTACTTGTTAACCAGCTATATTGACCTGTTAGTAACTAGCCTCATCCTGGTAAAGTTATCCATCTAGTTTATCCCCCTGATAGTTATCTTGTTAACCAGCTATATTGACCTGTTAGTAACTAGCCTCATCCTGGTAAAGTTATCCATCTAGTTTATCCCCTGATAGTTATCTTGTTAACCAGCTATATTGACCTGTTAGTAAATAGCCTCATCCTGGTAAAGTTATCCATCTAGTTTATCCCCTGATAGTTATCTTGTTAACCAGCTATATTGACCTGTTAGTAACTAGCCTCATCCTGGTAAAGTTATCCATCTAGTTTAATCCCCTGATAGTTATCTTGTTAACCAGCTATATTGACCTGTTAGTAACTAGCCCTTCATCCTGGTAAAGTTATCCCATCTAGTTTATCCCCTGATAGTTATCTTGTTAACCAGCTATATTGACCTGTTAGTAAGTAGGGGCCTCATCCTGGTAAAGTTATCCATCTAGTTTATCCCCTGATAGTTATCTTGTTAACTTGCAGCTATATTGACCTGTTAGTAAACTAGTCCCTCATCCTGGTAAAGTTATCCATCTAGTTTATCCCCTGATAGTTATCTTGTTAACCAGCTATATTGACCTGTTAGTAACTAGCCTCAATCCTGGTAAAGTTATCCATCTAGTTTATTCCCCTGATTAGTTATCTTGTAACCAGCTATATTGGACCTGTTAGTAACTAGCCTCATCCTGGTAAAGTTATCCATCTAGTTTATCCCCTGATAGTTATCTTGTTAACCAGCTATATTGACCTGTTAGTAACTAGCCTCATCCTGGTAAAGTTATCCATCTAGTTTATCCCCTGATAGTATATCTTGTTAACCAGCTATATTGACCTGTTAGTAACTAAGCCTCATCCTGGTAAAGTTATCCATCTAGTTTTTTTATCCCCTGATAGTTTTATTTATTTTTTTATCTTGTTAACCAGCTATATTGACCTGTTAGTAACTAGCCTCATCCTGGTAAAGATTATCCATCTAGTTTATCCCCCCTGATAGTTATCTTGTTAACCAGCTATATTGACCTGTTAGTAACTAGCCTCATCCTGGTAAAGTTATCCATCTAGTTTATCCCCTGATAGTTATCTTGTTAACCAGCTATATTGACCTGTTAGTAACTAGCCTCATCCTGGTAAAGTTATCCATCTAGTTTATCCCCTGATAGTTATCATTGTTAACCAGCTATATTGACCTGTTAGTAACTAGCCTCATCCTGGTAAAGTTATCCATCTAGTTTAATATCCCCTGATAGTTATCTTGTTAACCAGCTATATTGACCTGTTAGTAACTAGCCTCATCCTGGTAAAGTTATCCATCTAGTTTATCCCCTGATAGTTATCTTGTTAACCAGCTATATTGACCTGTTAGTAACTAGCCTCATCCTGGTAAAAGTTATCCATCTAGTTTATCCCCTGATAGTTATCTTGTTAACCAGCTATATTGACCGCTGTTAGTAACTAGCCTCGATCCTGGTAAAGTTATCCATCTAGTTATTTATCCCCTGATAGTTATCTTGTAAAACCAGCTATATTGACCTGTTAGTAACTAGCCTCATCCTGGTAAAGTTATCCATCTAGTTTTTAATCCCCTGATAGTTATCTTGTTAACCAGCTATATTATTTTATTTATTACCTAATACCTGTTAGTAACTAGCCTCATCCTGGTAAAGTTATCCATCTAGTTTATCCCCTGATAGTTATCTTGTTAAACCAGCTAATATTGACCTGTTAGTAACTAGCCTCATCCTGGTAAAGTTATCCATCTAGTTTATCCCCTGATAGTTATCTTGTTAACCAGCTATATTTGACCTGTTAGTAACTAGCCTCATCCTGGTAAAGTTATCCATCTAGTTTATCCCTGATAGTTATCTTGTTAACCAGCTATATTGACCTGTTAGTAACTACCTCATCCTTAGGGTAGAGTGGTAAAGTTATCCATCTAGTTTATCCCCTGATAGTTATCTTGTTAACCAGCTATATTGACCTGTTAGTAACTAGCCTCATCCTGGTAAAGTTATCCATCTAGTTTATCCCCTGATAGTTATCTTGTTAACCAGTGGCTATATTGACCTGTTAGTAACTAGCCTCATCCTGGTAAAAGTTATCCATCTAGTTTATCCCCTGATAGTTATCTTGTTAACCTGCTATATTGACCTGTTAGTAACTAGCCTCATCCTGGTAAAGTTATCCATCTAGTTTATATCCCTGATAGTTATCTTTGTTAACCAGCTATATTGACCTGTTAGTAACTAAGCCTCATCCTGGTAAAGTTATCCATCTAGTTCTTTTTATCCCCTGATAGTTATCTTGTTAACCAGCTATATTGACCCCAAACCCTGTTAGTAACTAGCCTTAATTTGGGGGGGGGGGTTCATCCTGGTAAAGTTATCCATCTAGTTTATCCCCTGATAGTTATCCTTGTTAACCAGCTATATTGACCTGTTAGTAAACTTAGCCTCATCCTGGTAAAGTTATCCATCTAGTTTATCCCCTGATAGTTAATCTTGTTAACCAGCTATATTGACCTGTTAGTAACTAGCCTCATCCTGGTAAAGTTATCCATCTAGTTTATCCCCCTGATAGTTTATCTTGTTAACCACGACTATATTGACCTGTTAGTAACTAGCCCTCATCCTGGTAAAGTTTATCCATCTAGTTTATCCCCTGATAGTTATCCTTGTTAACCAGATATTGACCTGTTAGTAACTAGCCTCATCCTGGTAAAGTTATCCATCTAGTTTATCCCCTGATAGTTATCTTGTTAACCAGCTATATTGACCTGTTAGTAAACTAGCCTCAATCCCTGGTAAAGTTATCCATCTAGTTTATCCCCTGATAGTTATCTTGTTAACCAGCTATATTGACCTGTTATACTAGCCTCATCCTGGTAAAGTTATCCATCTAGTTTATTCCCCTGATAGTTATCTTGTTAACCAGCTATATTGACCTGTTAGTAACTAGCCTCATCCTGGTAAAGTTATCCATCTAGTTTATCCCCTGATAGTTATCTTGTTAACCAGCTATATTGACCTGTTAGTAACTAGCCTCATCCTGTAAAGTTTTATCCATCTAGTTTATCCCCTGATAGTTATCTTGTTAACCAGCTATATTGACCTGTTTAGTAACTAGCCTCATCCTGTAAAGTTATCCATCTAGTTTATCCCCTGATATTATCTTGTTAACCAGCTATATTGACCTTTAGTAACTAGCCTCATCCTGGTAAAGTTATCCATCTAGTTTATCCCCTGATAGTTATCTTGTTAACCAGCTATATTGACCTGTTAGTAACTAGCCTCATCCTGGTAAAGTTATCCATCTAGTTTATCCCCTGATAGTTATCTTGGTTAACAGCTATATTGACCCTGTTGTAAACTAGCCTCATCCTGGTAAAGTTATCCATCTAGTTTATTCCCTGATAGTGTTATCTTGGTAACCAGCTATATTGACCTGTTAGTAAACTAGCCTCATCCTGGTAAAGTTATCCATCTAGTTTATTATATACCCCTGATAGTTTATCTTGGTTAACCAGCTATATTGACCTGTTAGTAACTAGCCTCATCCTGGTAAAGTTATCCATCTAGTTTATCCCCCTGATAGTTATCTTGTTAACCAGCTATATTGACCTGTTAGTAACTACCTCATCCTGGTAAAGTTATCCATCTAAGTTTATCCCCTGATAGTTATCTTGTTTAACCTTTTACTATATTGACCTGTTAGTAACTAGCCTCATCCTGGTAAAGTTATCCATCTAGTTATCCCCTGATAGTTATCTGTTAACCAGCTATATTGACCTGTTAGTAACTAGCCTCATCCTGGGTAAAGTTATTCCATCTAGTTTTCCCTGATAGTTAATCTTGTTAACCAGCTATATTGACCTGTTAGTAACTAGCCTCATCCTGGTAAAGTTATCCATCTAGTTTATCCCCTGATAGTTATCTTGTTAACCAGCTATATTGACCTGTTAGTAACTAGCCTCATCCTGGTAAAGTTATCCATCTAGTTTATCCCCTGATAGTTATCTTGTTAACCAGCTATAATGACCTGTTAGTAACTAGCCTCATCCTGGTAAAGTTATCCATCTAGTTTATCCCCTGATAGTTATCTTGTTAACCAGCTATATTGACCTGTTAGTAACTAGCCTCATCCTGGTAAAGTTATCCATCTAGTTTATCCCCGATAGTTATCTTGTTAACCAGCTATATTACCTGTTAGTAACTAGCCTCATCCTGGTAAAGTTATCCATCTAGTTTATCCCTGATAGTTATCTTGTTAACCAGCTATATTGGGGGGACCTGTTAGTAACTACCTCATCCTGGTAAAGTTATCCATCTAGTTTATCCCCTGATAGTTTATCTTGTTAACGCAGCTATATTGACCTGTTAGTAACTACCTCATCCTGGTAAAGTTATCCATCTAGTTTATCCCCTGATAGTTATCTTGTTAACGGGGGGGGGGGGGACAGCTATATTGACCTGTTAGTAACTAGCCTCATCCTGGTAAAGTTATCCATCTAGTTTATCCCCTGATAGTTATCTTGTTAACCCAGCTATATATTGACCTGTTTAGTAACTAGCCTCATCCCTGGTAAAGTTATCCATCTAGTTTATCCCCTGATAGTTATCTTGTAACCAGCTATATAGACCTGTTAGTAACTAGCCTCATCCTTGGTAAAGTTATCCATCTAGTTTATCCCTGATAGTTATCTTGTTAACCAGCTATATTGACCAGCTTGTTAGTAACTATCCTCATCCTGGTAAAGTTATTCCATCTAGTTTATCCCCCTGATAGTTATCTTGTTAACCAGCTATATTGACCTGTTAGTAACTAGCCTCATCCTGGTAAAGTTATCCATGCTAGTTTATCCCCTGATAGTTATCTTGTTAACCAGCTATATTGACCTGTTAGTAACTAGCCTCATCCTGGTAAAGTTATCCATCTAGTTTATCCCCTGATAGAGTTATCTTTGTTAACCAGCTATATTGACCTGTTAGTAACTAGCCTCATCCTGGTAAAGTTATCCATCTAGTTTATCCCCTGATAGTTTTTTTTTTTTTTTTTTTTTTTTTGTTATCTTGTTAACCAGCTATATTTGACCTGTTAGTAACTAGCCTCATCCTGGTAAAGTTATCCATTCTAGTTTATCCCCTGATAGTTTATCTTGTTAACCAGCTATATTGACCTGTTAGTAACTAGCCTCATCCTGGTAAAGTTATCCATCTAGTTTATCCCCTGATAGTTATCTTGTTTAACCACTATATTGACCTGTTAGAAGATACTACCTCATCCTGTAAAGTTATCCATCTAGTTTATCCCCTCTGATAGCGTTACCTCTTGGTAACCATCTATATTGACCTTGTTAAGGTAACTAGCCACATCCTGGTAAAGTTATCCATCTAGTTTATCCCCTGATAGTTAGCTTGTACATAACCAGGCTATATTGACCTGTTAGTAACTAGCCTCATCCTGGTAAAGTTATACCATCTAGTTTATTTATCCCCTGATAGTTAATCTTGTTAACCAGCCATATTGACCTGTTAGTAACTAGCCTCATCCTGGTAAAGTTATCCATCTAGTTTATCCCCATCTGATAGTTATCCTTGTTAACCAAGCTATATTGACCTGTTAGTAACTAGCCTTCATCCTGGGTAAAGCTTATCCACCTCCTAGTTTATCCCCTGATAGTTTTATCTTGTAACCAGCTATATTGACCTGTTAGTAACTAGCCTCATCCTTATGGCAAAGTTATCCATCTAGTTTATCCCCTGATAGTTATCTGTTAACCAGCTATATTGACCTGTTAGTAACTAGCCTCATCCTGGCTAAAGTTATCCATCTAGTTTTATCCCCTGATAGTTAATCTTGTTAACCAGCTATAGACCCCTGTTTAGTAACTAGCTCCTCATCCTGTAAAGTTATCCATCTATTTTTTAACCCCTGATAGTTATCTTTAGTTAACCAGCTATATTGACCTGTTAGTAACTAGCCTCATCCTGTAAAGTTATCCATCTAGTTTATCCCCTGATAGTTATATCTTGGGTTAACCAGCTATTGACCTGTTATAACTAGCCTCAAACCTCCTGGTAAAGTTATCCATCTAGTTTATCCCCGTGATAGTTAAATCTTGTTAACCAAACTATTGACCTGTTAGTAACTACCTCATCCTGGTAAAGTTATCCATCTAGTTTATCCCCTGATAGTTAGCAAGTTAACCAGCTATATTGATCCTGTTAGTAACTAGCCATCATCCTGTAAAGTTATCCATGCTAGTTTATCCCCAGATAGTTATCTTGTTAACCAGCTATATTGACCTTTAGTAACTCTCACTAGCCTCATCCTGGTAAAGTTAACCATCTAGTTATCCCCCTGATAGTTATCTTGTTAACCAGCTATATTGACCTGTTAGTAACTAGCCTCATCCTGGTAAAGTTACCATCTAGTTTAATCCCTGAAAGTAGAGTATATCTTGTAACCAGCTATATTGAGACCTGTTAGTAACTAAGCCTCATCCTGGTAAAGTTTTATCCATCTAGTTTAACCCCTGATAAAGTTATCTTGTTAACCAGCTATATTGATACCTTGTAATAGTAACTAGCCTCATCCTGGTAAAGTTATCCATCTTTAATTTCCCCCCTGATACATAGTTATCTGATTATAACCAGCTATATTGACCTGTAGTAACTAGCCTCTCCTGGTAAAGTTATCCATCTAGTTTATCCCCTGATAGTTATCTTGTTAACCAGCTATATTGACCTGTTAGTAACTAGCCTCATCCTGGTAAAGTTATCCATCTAGTTTATCCCCTGATAGTTATCTTGTTAACCAGCTATATTGACCTGTTAGTAACTAGCCTCATCCTGGTAAAGTTATCCATCTAGTTTATCCCCTGAGATAGTTATCTTGTTAACCAGCTATATTGACCTGTTAGTAACTAGCCTCATCCTGGTAAAGTTATCCATTCTAGTTTATCCCCTGATAGTTATCTTGTTAACCAGCTATATTGACCTGTTAGTAACTAGCCTCATCCTGGTAAAGTTATCCATCTAGTTTATCCCCTGATAGTTATCTTGTTAACCAGCTATATTGACCTGTTAGTAACTAGCCTCATCCTGGTAAAGTTATCCATCTAGTTTATCCCCTGATAGTTATCTGTTAACCAGCTATATTTAGACCTGTTAGTAACTAGCCTCATCCTGGTAAAGTTATCCATCTAGTTTATCCCCTGATAGTTATCTTGTTAACCAGCTATATTGACCTGTTAGTAAACTAGCCTCATCCTGGTAAAGTTATCCATCTAGTTTATCCCCTGATAGTTATCTTGTTAACCAGCTATATTGACCTGTTAGTAACTAGCCTCATCCTGGTAAAGTTATCCATCTAGTTTATCCCCTGATAGTTATCTTGTTAACCAGCTATAATTGACCTGTTAGTAACTAGCCTCATCCTGGTAAAGTTATCCATCTAGTTTATCCCCTGATAGTTATCTTGTTAACCAGCTATATTGACCTGTTAGTAACTAGCCTCATCCTGGTAAAGTTATCCATCTAGTTTATCCCCTGATAGTTATCTTGTTAACCAGCTATATTGACCTGTTAGTAACTAGCCTCATCCTGGTAAAGTTATCCATCTAGTTTATCCCCTGATAGTTATCTTGTTAACCAGCTATATTGACCTGTTAGTAACTAGCCTCATCCTGGTAAAGTTATCCATCTAGTTTTATCCCCTGATAGTTATCTTGTTAACCAGCTATATTGACCTGTTAGTAACTAGCCTCATCCTGGTAAAGTTATCCATCTAGTTTATCCCCTGATAGTTATCTTGTTAACCAGCTATATTGACCTGTTTAGTAACTAGCCTCATCCTGGTAAAGTTATCCATCTAGTTTATCCCCTGATAGTTATCTTGTTAACCAGCTATATTGACCTGTTAGTAACTAGCCTCATCCTGGTAAAGTTATCCATCTAGTTTATCCCCCTGATAGTTATCTAGTTAACCAGCTATATTGACCTGTTAGTAACTAGCCTCATCCTGGTAAAGTTATCCATCTAGTTTATCCCCTGATAGTTATCTTGTTAACCAGCTATATTGACCTGTTAGTAACTAGCCTCATCCTGGTAAAGTTATCCATCTAGTTTATCCCTGATAGTTATCTTGTTAACCAGCTATATTGACCTGTTAGTAACTAGCCTCATCCTGGTAAAGTTATCCATCTAGTTTATCCCCTGATAGTTATCTTGTTAACCAGCTATATTGACCTGTTAGTAACTAGCCTCATCCTGTAAAGTTATCCATCTAGTTTTATCCCCTGATAGTTATCTTGTTAACCAGCTATATTGACCTGTTAGTAACTAGCCTCATCCTGGTAAAGTTATCCATCTAGTTTATCCCCTGATAGTTATCTTGTTAACCAGCTATATTGACCTGTTAGTAACTAGCCTCATCCTGGTAAAGTTATCCATCTAGTTTATCCCCTGATAGTTATCTTGTTAACCAGCTATATTGACCTGTTAGTAACTAGCCTCATCCTGGTAAAGTTATCCATCTAGTTTATCCCCTGATAGTTATCTTGTTAACCAGCTATATTGACCTGTTAGTAACTAGCCTCATCCTGGTAAAGTTATCCATCTAGTTTATCCCCTGATAGTTATCTTGTTAACCAGCTATATTGACCTGTTAGTAACTAGCCTCATCCTGGTAAAGTTATCCATCTAGTTTATCCCCTGATAGTTATCTTGTTAACCAGCTATATTGACCTGTTAGTAACTAGCCTCATCCTGGTAAAGTTATCCATCTAGTTTATCCCCTGATAGTTATCTTGTTAACCAGCTATATTGACCTGTTAGTAACTAGCCTCATCCCCCCCCCCCCCCCCCCCCCCCCCCCCCCCCCCCCCCCCCCCCCCCCCCCCCCCCCCGGTAAAGTTATCCATCTAGTTTATCCCCTGATAGTTATCTTGTTAACCAGCTATAATTGACCTGTTAGTAACTAGCCTCATCCTGGTAAAGTTATCCATCTAGTTTATCCCCTGATAGTTATCTTGTAACCAGCTATATTGACCTGTTAGTAACTAGCCTCATCCTGGTAAAGTTATCCATCTAGTTTATCCCCTGATAGTTATCTTGTAACCAGCTATATTGACCTGTTAGTAACTAGCCTCATCCTGGTAAAGTTATCCATCTAGTTTATCCCCTGATAGTTATCTTGTTAACCAGCTATATTGACCTGTTAGTAACTAGCCTCATCCTGGTAAAGTTAACCATCTAGTTTATCCCCTGATAGTTATCTTGTTAACCAGCTATATTGACCGTTAGTAACTAGCCTCATCCTGGTAAAGTTATCCATCTAGTTTATCCCCTGATAGTTATCTTGTTAACCAGCTATATTGACCTGTTAGTAACTAGCCTCATCCTGGTAAAGTTATCCATCTAGTTTATCCCCTGATAGTTATCTTGTTAACCAGCTATATTGACCTGTTAGTAACTAGCCTCATCCTGGTAAAGTTATCCATCTAGTTTATCCCCTGATAGTTATCTTGTTTAACCAGCTATATTGACCTGTTAGTAACTAGCCTCATCCTGGTAAAGTTATCCATCTAGTTTATCCCCTGATAGTTATCTTGTTAACCAGCTATATTGACCTGTTAGTAACTAGCCTCATCCTGGTAAAGTTATCCATCTAGTTTTATCCCCTGATAGTTATCTTGTTAACCAGCTATATTGACCTGTTAGTAACTAGCCTCATCCTGGTTAAAGTTATCCATCTAGTTTTATCCCCTGATAGTTATCTTGTTTAACCAGCTATATTGACCTGTTAGTAACTAGCCTCATCCTGGTAAAGTTATCCATCTAGTTTTATCCCCTGATAGTTATCTTGTTAACCAGCTATATTGACCTGTTAGTAACTAGCCTCATCCTGGTAAAGTTATCCATCTAGTTTATCCCCTGATAGTTATCTTGTTAACCATCTATATTGACCTGTTAGTAACTAGCCTCATCCTGGTAAAGTTATCCATCTATTTATCCCCTGATAGTTATCTTGTTAACCAGCTATATTGACCTGTTAGTAACTAGCCTCATCCTGGTAAAGTTATCCATCTAGTTTATCCCCTGATAGTTATCTTGTTAACCAGCTATATTGACCTGTTAGTAACTAGCCTCATCCTGGTAAAGTTATCCATCTAGTTTATCCCCTGATAGTTATCTTGTTAACCAGCTATATTGACCTGTTAGTAACTAGCCTCATCCTGGTAAAGTTATCCATCTAGTTTTATCCCCTGATAGTTATCTTGTTAACCAGCTATATTGACCTGTTAGTAACTAGCCTCATCCTGGTAAAGTTTATCCATCTAGTTTATCCCCTGATAGTTATCTTGTTAACCAGCTATATTGACCTGTTAGTAACTAGCCTCATCCTGGTAAAGTTATCCATCTAGTTTATCCCCTGATAGTTATCTTGTTAACCAGCTATATTGACCTGTTAGTAACTAGCCTCATCCTGGTAAAGTTATCCATCTAGTTTATCCCCTGATAGTTATCCTTGTTAACCAGCTATATTGACCTGTTAGTAACTAGCCTCATCCTGGTAAAGTTATCCCATCTAGTTTATCCCCTGATAGTTATCTTGTTAACCAGCTATATTGACCTGTTAGTAAACTAGCCTCATCCTGGTAAAGTTATCCATCTAGTTTATAATCCCCTGATAGTTATCTTGTTAACCAGCTATATTGACCTGTTAGTAACTAGCCTCATCCTGGTAAAGTTATCCATCTAGTTATCCCCTGATAGTTATCTCTGGTTAACCAGCTATATTGACCTGTTAGTAACTAGCCTCATCCTGGTAAAAGTTATCCATCTAGTTTATCCCCTGATAGTTATCTTGTTAACCCAGCTATATTGACCTTGTTAGTAACTAGCCTCATCCTGGTAAAGTTATCCATCTAGTTTATCCCCCTGATAGTTATCTTGTTAACCAGCTAAAAATATATTAGGGGGGAAAAAAAAAATAAAAATAAATTATATTGACCTGTTTAGTAACTAGCCTTTTTTTTTTTTTTTTTTTTTCATCCTGGTAAAAGTTATCCATCTAGTTTATCCCCTGATAGTTATCTTGTTAACCAGCTATATTGACCTGTTAGTAACTAGCCTCATCCTGGTAAAGTTAATCCATCTAAGTTTATCCCCTGATAGTTTATCTTGTTAACCAGCTATATTGACCTGTTAGTAACTAGCCTCATCCTGGTAAAGTTATCCATCTAGTTTATCCCCTGATAGTTATCTTGTTAACCAGCTATATTGACCTGTTAGTAACTAGCCTCATCCTGGTAAAGTTATCCATCTAGTTTATCCCCTGATAGTTATCTTGTTAACACAGCTATATTGACCTGTAGTAACTAGCCTCATCCTGGTAAAGTTATCCATCTAGTTTATCCCCTGATAGGTTATCTTGTTAACCACTATATTGACCTGTTTAGTAACTAGCCTCATCCTGGTAAAGTTATCCATCTAGTTTTATCCCCTGATAGTTATCTTGTTAACCAGCTATATTGACCTGTTAGTAACTAGCCTCATCCTGGTAAAGTTATCCATCTAGTTTTATCCCCTGAAATAGTTATCTTGTTAACCAGCTATATTGACCTGTTAGTTAACGAGCCTCATCCTGGTAAAGTTATCCATCTAGTTTATCCCCTGATAGTTATCTTGGGTTAACCAGCTATATTGACCTGTTAGTAACTAGCCTCATCCTGGTAAAGTTATCCATCTAGTTTTATCCCCTGATAGTTATAGCCTTGTTAACCAGCTATATTGACACTGTTAGTAACTAGCCTCATCCTGGTAAAGTTATCCATCTAGTTTTATCAAACCCCTGATAGTTTATCTTGTTAACCAGCTATTATTGACCTGTTAGTAAACTAGCCATCATCCTGGTAAAAAAGTTATCCATCTAGTTTAATCCCCTGATAGTTTTATCTTGTTAACCAAGCTATATTGACCTGTTAGTAACTAGCCTCATCCTGGTAAATGTTATCCATCTAGTTTTATGCCCCCTGATAGTTATCTTGTTAACCAGCTATATATTGACCTGTTAGTAACTACTAGCCTCATCCTGGGTAAAGTTATCCATCTAGTTTTTATCCCCTGATAGTTATCTTGTTAACCCCAGCTATATTGACCTGTTAGTAACTAGCCTCATCCTGGTAAAGTTATCCATCTAGTTTATCCCCTGATAGTTTATCTTGTTAACCAGCAATATTGACCTGTTTAGTAACTAGCCTCATCCTGGTAAAAAGGTTATATGCCATCTAGTTTATCCCCCTGATAGTTAATCTTGTTAACCAGCTATATTGACCTGTTTAAGTAACTAGCCTCATCCTGGTAAAAGTTATCCATCTAGTTTATCCCCTGATAGTTATCTTTGGTAACCAGCTATATTGACCTGTTAGTAACTAGCCTCAATCCTGGTTAAAGTTTTTTAATCCAAGAATCTAGTTTAATCAGCACCCTGATATAGTTATCTTGTTAACCAGCTATATTGACCTGTTAAGTAAACTACCTCATCCTGGTAAAGTTATTCCATCTAGTTTATCCCCTGATAGTTATCTTGTTAACCACTATATTTGACCTGTTAGTAACTAGCCTCATTCCTGGTAAAGTTATCCATCTAGTTTATTTAAAAAATGCCCCTGATAGTTATCTTGTTAACCAGCTATATTGACCTGTTAGTAACTAGCCTCATCCTGGTAAAGTTTATCCATCTAGTTTATCCCCTGATAGTTATCTTGGTTAACCAGCTATATTGACCTGTTAGTAACTAGCCTCAATCCTGTAAAGTTATCCATTCTATTTAATCCCGCTGATTAGTTATCTTGTTAAAAACCAGCTATATTGACCTTGTTAGTGAACTAGCCTCATCCTGGTAAAGTTATCCCATCTAGTTTATCCCCTGATAGTTATTCTTGTTAACCAGCTATCTGCTTAGCTATATTGACCTGTTTTTAGTAACTACCACTAGCCTCATTCCCTGTGTAAAAAAGTTATCACCATCTAGTTTCCCGAGAAATCCCCTGATAGTTATCTTGGTAACCAGCTATAAATTGACCTGTTTAGTAACTCTAGCCTCACTTCCTGGTAAAGTTTATCCATGCTATCCATCTAGTTTATCCCCTGATAGTTATCTTGTTAACCAGCTATATTGACCTGATTAGTAACTACCACATCCTGGGAAAGTTATCCAATCTAGTTTATCCCCTGATAGTTATCTTGTAACCAGCGCTATATTTTGACCTAGGTTAGTAACTAGTCTCCCTCATCCTGGTAAAAGTTTTTTTTTGTTTGTTATCCATCTAGTTTTATCCCCTGATAGTTATCTTGTTAACTGCAGCTATATTGACCTGTTTGTTAGTAACTGAGTCTCATCCTGGTGAAAAGTTGATCCATCTAGTTTATCCCCTGATTAGTTATCTTGTTTTAACCAGACTATTAATGTACACCTGGTTAGTAACTAGCCTCATCCTGTAAATGTTATCCATCTAGTTTATCCCACTGATAGTTAATTATAACGCTTGTAACCAGCAATTATTGACCTGTTAGTAACTAGCCTCATCCTGGTAAAAGGGGGGGTTATCCATCTAGGTTTAATTCCCCTGATAGTTATCACTTGTTAACCATGCTATTATTGACCTGTTAGTAACTATCCTCATCCTGGCTATTAAAGTTAACCATCTAGTTTTTTATCCCCTGATAGTTATCTTGTTAACCAAGAGCTATATATTGAAACCTGTTAGTAACTAGCCTCATCCTGGGTAAAAAGTTATCCATCTAGTTTATGCCCCCTGATAGTTATCTTGTTAACATCACAGCTATATGACCTGTTAGTAATAGCCTCATCCTGGTAAAGTTATCCATCTAGTTTATCCCCTGAGATAGTTATCTTGAGTTAACCAGCTATATGACACCTGTTAGTAAACTAAGCCGCCTCATCCTGGTAAAGTTTATCCATCTAGTTTATACCCCCTGATAGTTTTTTTTCTTTGGGGTTAACCAGCTATATTGACCTGTTAGTAGCCCCTCTTCCCTCCTACTAGCCTCCCATCCTGGTAGGGAAAGTTAAATTCCATCTAGTTTATCCCCGTTGTCACCCCCTGATAGTTATCTTGTTAACCAGCTATATTGACCTTTTTAGTAACTAGTAGCCTGCATCCTGGTATAAAGTATCCATCTAGTTTATCCCCCCTGATAGTTATCTTTTAACCAGCTATATTGAGGGTTAGTAACTAGCCTCATCCTGGTTAAAGTTTATCCATCTCGATCTTGTTTATCCCCCTGATAGTTTTCAACCTTGTTAACCAGCTATATTGACAGTTCTGTTAGTAAACTAGCCTCATCCTGGTAAAGTTATCCATCTAGTTTATCCCCTGACTTAAGTTATCTTGTTAACCAGCTATATTGGACAACCTGTTAGTAACTAGCCTCATCCTGGTAAAGTTATCCATAACCCCTAGTTTATTCCCCCTGATAGTTATCTGTTAACCCACGTCTATAATTGACCTGTGGTTAGTAACTAGCCGTCATCCTGGTAAAGTTATCCATCTAGTTTTTATCCCCTGATAGTTATCTTGTTACCCAGCCCCAGCTATATTGACCTGTTAGTAACTAGCCTCATCCTGGTAAAGTTATCCATCTAAGTTTATCCCCCTGATAGTTATCTTGTTAACCAGCTATATTACCTGTTAGTAACTAGCCTCATCCTGGTAAAGTTTATCCATCTAGTATTCCCCTGATAGTTATCTTGTTAAACCAGCTATATTGACGGCTGTAGTAAGAAAATAACTCAGCCTCATCCTGGTAAAGTTAATACCATCTAGTTTATCCCCCTGATAGTTATTGCTTGTTAACCAGCTTATATTGACCTGTTAGTAACTAGCCTGTCATCCTGGTAAAGTTATCCATTCTAGTTTATTCCCCTGATATTTATCTTGTTAACCAGACTTATATTGAACCTTGTTAGTAACTTAGCCTCATCCTGGTAAAGTTATCCATCAAGCTGAGTTTTTTTTATACACCCCTGATAGTTATCTTGTTACACCAGAAACTAATATTGACCTGTTAGTAAACTAGCCTCATCCTGAAAAGTTATCCATCTAGTTTATCCCCTGATTAGTTATCTTGTTAACCAGCTATATTGGAACCTGTTAGGTAACTAGCCTCAGATCCTGGTAAAGTTATCCATCTACTAGTTTATGAGCCCCTGATAGTTATCTTGGTAACCAGCTATATTTAAATAGCTGATGGGAAACCTGTTAGTAACTAGCCTCATCCTCAGCCGGGGTAATAAAAAAGTTTTATATTTTATTCCATAACTAGTTTATCCCTGATAGTGTAACTTGTTAACTCCAGCTATATTGACCACCTTGTTAGTAAACTGCCTCTCCTGGTAAAGTTATCCCATCTAGTTTAATCCTATCCCCTGATAGTTATCCATCTTGTTAACCAGCTATATTGACCTGTTAGTAACTAGCCTCATCCTGGTTAAAAGTTATCCATCTAGTTTATACCCCTGATAGTTATCTTGTTAACCAGCTGTATATTGACCTGTTAGTTAACTAGCCTCATCCATGGTAAATTTATCCATCTAGTTTTTTCTCCCCTGATAGTTATCTTGTTAACCAGCTATATTGACCTGTTAGTAGCTAACTAGCCTCATCCCTGGTAAAGTTATCCATCTAGTTTTAGGGATATTCCCCTGATATTTTATCTACTTGGTTAACCAGCTATATTGACGTTCTGTTAGTAACTAGCCTAGCATCCTGGTAAAGTTATCCATCTAGTGGTTTAGTGTCCCCTGAAAATAGGTTTATCTAATTGTTAACCAGCTATACTTTGACCTGTTAGGTAACATTAGCCTCATCCTGGTAAAGTTATCCATAACTAGTTTTTATCCCCTGATAGTTATCTTGTTAACCAGCTATATTGACCTGTTAGTAACGAGCCTCATCCTGGTAAAGTTATCCATCTATAGTTTATCCCACCCCTCCCCGATAGTTATCTTGTAACCAGCTATATGGTGACCTGTAGTATTATCCTAGCCTCATCCTGGGAAAGTTATCCATCTAGTTTTAATCCCCCTGATAGTTATCTTGTTAACCAGCTATATATTTGACCTGTTAGTAACTAGCCTCATCCTGGTTTAAAGTTATCCATCGATAGTTTTTATAACCCCTGATAGTTATCTTGTTAACCACTATATGGACCTGTTAGTAAACTAGACCCTCATCCTGGTAAAGTTATCCACATAACCTATTTATCCCCTGATAGTTATCTTGTTAATCCAGCTATATTGACCTGTTAGTAACTAAGAAGCCTCATCCTGGTTTAAAGTTATCCATCTAGTTTATCCCCTGATTAGTTTATCTTGTTTTAACAGCTATATTGACCTGTAGTAACTAGCCTCATCCATCCTCGGTAACAGTTTATCCATCCCTAGTTTATCCCCTGAAGTTATCCTTGTTAACCACTATATTGACCTGTTAGTAACTAGCCCCTCATACCCTGGTAGAAGTTATACCCATCTAGTTTTCCCCTATCCCCTGTTAGTTATCTTGTTAACCATGTACTATAATTGACCTGCTTTAGTAACTAGCC
>CM062500.1:82753295-82810795 GCA_031479575.1 Coregonus ussuriensis
AGTCAGTACTAATTGTGATGTATTAATATAGAGTCAGTACTAATTGTGATGTATTAATGTAGAGTCAGTACCAATTGTATTGTATTAATGTATAGTGAGTACCAATTGTAGTGTATTAATGTAGAGTCAGTACTAATTGTGGTGTATTAATGTATAGTCAGTACCAATTGTGATGTATTAATGTAGAGTCAGTACTAATTTTGATGTATTAATGTAGAGTCAGTACTACTTATTGTTTATTAATGTAGAGTCAGTACTAATTGTAGTGTATTAATGTAGAGTCAGTACTAATTGTAATGTATTAATGTAGAGTCAGTACTAATTGTGATGTATTATTGTAGAGTCAGTACCAATTGTGATGTATTAATGTAGAGTCAGTACTAATTATTGTTCATTAATGTAGAGTCAGTACTAATTGTGATGTATTAATGTAGAGTCAGTACTAATTGTAGTGTATTAATGTAGAGTCAGTACTAATTGTGATGTTTTAATGTAGATTCAGTACTAATTGTGATGTATTAATGTAGAGTCAGTAGTAATTGTGATGTATTCATGTAGTCACTATTAATTGTGATGTATTAATATACAGTCAGTACCAATTGTGATGTATTAATGTAGAGTCAGTACTAATTGTGGTGTATTAATGTAGAGTCAGTACTAATTGTGGTGTATTAATGTATAGTCAGTACCAATTGTGATGTATTAATGTAGAGTCAGTACTAATTTCGATGTATTAATGTAGAGTCAGTACTACTTATTGTGTGTTAATGTAGAGTCAGTACTAATTGTAGTGTATTAATGTAGAGTCAGTACTAATTGTGATGTATTAATGTAGAGTCAGTACTAATTGTGATGTATTATTGTAGAGTCCGTACCAATTGTGATGTATTAATGTAGAGTTCGTACTAACTGTGATGTATTAATAAGGAGTCAATACTAAACTAATTGTGTTGTATTAATGTAGAGTCAGTACTAATTGTTGTGTATTTATGTAGCGTCAGTACTAATTGTCGCGTATTAATGCAGAGTCAGTACTAATTGTGGTGTCTTAATGTAGAGTCAGTACTAATTGTAGTGTATTAATGTAGAGTCAGTACTAATTGTGATGTATTATTGTAGAGTCCGTACCAATTGTGATGTATTAATGTAGAGTTCGTACTAACTGTGATGTATTAATAAGGAGTCAATACTAATTGTGTTGTATTAATGTAGAGTCAGTACTAATTGTTGTGTATTTATGTAGCGTCAGTACTAATTGTCGCGTATTAATGCAGAGTCAGTACTAATTGTGGTGTCTTAATGTAGAGTCAGTACTAATTGTAGTGTATTAATGTAGAGTCAGTACTAATTGTGGTGTATTAATGTAGAGTCAGTCCTAATTGTGGTGTATTAATGTAGAGTCAGTATTGATTGTGGTGTATTAATGTAGAGTCAGTACTAATTGTGATGTATTAATGTAGAGTCAGTACTAATTGTTGTGTATTAATGTAGAGTCAGTACTAATTGTGATGTATTAATGTAGAGTAGGGTACTAGTTGTGGTGTATTAATGTAGAGGCAGTACTAATTGTGATGTATTAATGTAGAGTCAGTACTAATTGTGATCTATTAATGTAGAGTCAGTACTAATTATTGTGTATTAATGTAGATTCAGTACTAATTGTGATGTATTAATGTAGAGTCAGTACTAATTGTAGTGTATTAATGTAGAGTCAGTACTAATTGTGATGTTTTAATGTAGGTTCAGTACTAATTGTGATGTATTAATGTAGAGTCAGTACTAATTGTTATGTATTAATATAGTCACTACTAATTGTGATGTATTAATATACAGTCAGTACCAATTTTGATGTATTATTGTAGCGGCAGTACTAATTGTGGTGTATTAATGTAGAGTCAGTACTAATTGTGATGTATTAATGTAGAGTCAGTACTAATTGTGATGTATTAATGTAGAGTCAGTACTAATTGTGATGTATTAATGTAGAGGCAGTACTAATTGTAGTGTATTAATGTAGAGTCAGTACTAATCGTGGTGTATTAATGTAGAGTCAGTACTAGTTGTGGTGTATTAATGTAGAGCAGCACTAATTGTGGTTTATTAATGTAGAGTCAGTACTAATTGTGGTGTATTAATGTAGAGTCAGAACTAATTATTGTGTATTAATGTAGAGTCAGTACTAATTGTGATGTATTAATGTAGAGTCAGTACTAATTGTGATGTATTAATGTAGAGTCAGTACCAATTGTATTGTATTAATGTATAGTGAGTACCAATTGTAGTGTATTAATGTAGAGTCAGTACTAATTGTGGTGTATTAATGTATAGTCAGTACCAATTGTGATGTATTAATGTAGAGTCAGTACTAATTTTGATGTATTAATGTAGAGTCAGTACTACTTATTGTTTATTAATGTAGAGTCAGTACTAATTGTAGTGTATTAATGTAGAGTCAGTACTAATTGTAATGTATTAATGTAGAGTCAGTACTAATTGTGATGTATTATTGTAGAGTCAGTAACAATTGTGATGTATTAATGTAGAGTCAGTACTAATTATTGTGTATTAATGTAGAGTCAGTACTAATTGTGATTTATTAATGTAGAGTCAGTACTAATTGTAGTGTATTAATGTAGAGTCAGTACTAATTGTGATGTTTTAATGTAGATTCAGTACTAATTGTGATGTATTAATGTAGAGTCAGTAGTAATTGTGATGTATTCATGTAGTCACTATTAATTGTGATGTATTAATATACAGTCAGTACCAATTGTGTTGTATTATTGTAGAGTCAGTACTAATTGTGGTGTATTAATGTAGAGTCAGTACTAATTGTGATGTATTAATGCAGAGTCAGTACTAAATGTGATGTATTAATGTAGAGTCAGTACTAATTGTGATGTATCAATGTAGAGTCAGTACTAATTGTGATGTATTAATGTAGAGTCAGTACTAATTGTCGATTATTAATGTAATTGTAGTGTATTAATGTAGAGTCAGTACTAATTATGATGTATTAATGTAGAGTCAGTACTAATTGTAGTGTATTAATGTAGAGTCAGTACTAATTGTGATGTATTAATGTAGAGTCAGTACTAATTGTGGTGTATTAATGTAGAGTCAGTACTAATTGTAGTGTATTAATGTAGAGTCAGTACTAGTTGTGGTGTATTAATGTAGAGTCAGTACTAATTGTGGTGTATTAATGTAGAGTCAGTACTAATTGTGGTATATTAATGTAGAGTCAGTACTAATTGTAATGTATTAATGTAGAGTCAGTACTAATTGTGATGTATTAATGTAGAGTAGGGTACTAGTTGTGGTTTATTAATGTAGAGTCAGTACTAATAGTGGTGTATTAATGTAGAGTCAGTACTAATTATTGTGTATTAATGTAGAGTCAGTACTAATTGTGATGTATTAATGTAGAGTCAGTACTAATTGTGATGTATTAATGTAGAGTCAGTACCAATTGTATTGTATTAATGTATAGTGAGTACCAATTGTAGTGTATTAATGTAGAGTCAGTACTAATTGTGGTGTATTAATGTATAGTCAGTACTAATTGTGGTGTATTAATGTAGAGTCAGTACTAATTTTGATGTATTAATGTAGAGTCAGTACTACTTATTGTGTATTAATGTAGAGGCAGTACTAATTGTAGTGTATTAATGTAGAGTCAGTACTAATTGTGATGTATTAATGTAGAGTCAGTACTAATTGTGATGTATTAATGTATAGTCAGTACCAATTGTGATGTATTAATGTAGAGTCAGTACTAATTTTGATGTATTAATGTAGAGTCAGTACTACTTATTGTGTATTAATGTAGAGTCAGTACTAATTGTAGTGTATTAATGTAGAGTCAGTACTAATTGTGATGTATTAATGTAGAGTCAGTACTAATTGTGATGTATTATTGTAGAGTCAGTACCAATTGTGATGTATTAATGTAGAGTCAGTACTAATTTTGATGTATTAATGTAGAGTCAGTACTACTTATTGTTTATTAATGTAGAGTCAGTACTAATTGTAGTGTATTAATGTAGAGTCAGTACTAATTTTGATGTATTAATGTAGAGTCAGTACTACTTATTGTTTATTAATGTAGAGTCAGTACTAATTGTAGTGTATTAATGTAGAGTCAGTACTAATTGTAATGTATTAATGTAGAGTCAGTACTAATTGTGATGTATTATTGTAGAGTCAGTACCAATTGTGATGTATTAATGTAGAGTCAGTACTAATTATTGTGTATTAATGTAGAGTCAGTACTAATTGTGATGTATTAATGTAGAGTCAGTACTAATTGTAGTGTATTAATGTAGAGTCAGTACTAATTGTGATGTATTAATGTAGAGTCAGTACTAATTGTAGTGTATTAATGTAGAGTCAGTACTAATCGTGGTGTATTAATGTAGAGTCAGTACTAGTTGTGGTGTATTAATGTAGAGCAGTACTAATTGTGGTTTATTAATGTAGAGTCAGTACTAATTGTGGTGTATTAATGTAGAGTCAGAACTAATTATTGTGTATTAATGTAGAGTCAGTACTAATTGTGATGTATTAATATAGAGTCAGTACTAATTGTGATGTATTAATGTAGAGTCAGTACCAATTGTATTGTATTAATGTATAGTGAGTACCAATTGTAGTGTATTAATGTAGAGTCAGTACTAATTGTGGTGTATTAATGTATAGTATAGTCAGTACCAATTGTGATGTATTAATGTAGAGTCAGTACTAATTTTGATGTATTAATGTAGAGTCAGTACTACTTATTGTTTATTAATGTAGAGTCAGTACTAATTGTAGTGTATTAATGTAGAGTCAGTACTAATTGTAATGTATTAATGTAGAGTCAGTACTAATTGTGATGTATTATTGTAGAGTCAGTACCAATTGTGATGTATTAATGTAGAGTCAGTACTAATTATTGTTCATTAATGTAGAGTCAGTACTAATTGTGATGTATTAATGTAGAGTCAGTACTAATTGTAGTGTATTAATGTAGAGTCAGTACTAATTGTGATGTTTTAATGTAGATTCAGTACTAATTGTGATGTATTAATGTAGAGTCAGTAGTAATTGTGATGTATTCATGTAGTCACTATTAATTGTGATGTATTAATATACAGTCAGTACCAATTGTGATGTATTAATGTAGAGTCAGTACTAATTGTGGTGTATTAATGTAGAGTCAGTACTAATTGTGGTGTATTAATGTATAGTCAGTACCAATTGTGATGTATTAATGTAGAGTCAGTACTAATTTCGATGTATTAATGTAGAGTCAGTACTACTTATTGTGTGTTAATGTAGAGTCAGTACTAATTGTAGTGTATTAATGTAGAGTCAGTACTAATTGTGATGTATTAATGTAGAGTCAGTACTAATTGTGATGTATTATTGTAGAGTCCGTACCAATTGTGATGTATTAATGTAGAGTTCGTACTAACTGTGATGTATTAATAAGGAGTCAATACTAATTGTGTTGTATTAATGTAGAGTCAGTACTAATTGTTGTGTATTTATGTAGCGTCAGTACTAATTGTCGCGTATTAATGCAGAGTCAGTACTAATTGTGGTGTCTTAATGTAGAGTCAGTACTAATTGTAGTGTATTAATGTAGAGTCAGTACTAATTGTGGTGTATTAATGTAGAGTCAGTCCTAATTGTGGTGTATTAATGTAGAGTCAGTATTGATTGTGGTGTATTAATGTAGAGTCAGTACTAATTGTTGTGTATTAATGTAGAGTCAGTACTAATTGTGATGTATTAATGTAGAGTAGGGTACTAGTTGTGGTGTATTAATGTAGAGGCAGTACTAATTGTGATGTATTAATGTAGAGTCAGTACTAATTGTGATCTATTAATGTAGAGTCAGTACTAATTATTGTGTATTAATGTAGATTCAGTACTAATTGTGATGTATTAATGTAGAGTCAGTACTAATTGTAGTGTATTAATGTAGAGTCAGTACTAATTGTGATGTTTTAATGTAGGTTCAGTACTAATTGTGATGTATTAATGTAGAGTCAGTACTAATTGTTATGTATTAATATAGTCACTACTAATTGTGATGTATTAATATACAGTCAGTACCAATTTTGATGTATTATTGTAGCGGCAGTACTAATTGTGGTGTATTAATGTAGAGTCAGTACTAATTGTGATGTATTAATGTAGAGTCAGTACTAATTGTGATGTATTAATGTAGAGTCAGTACTAATTGTGATGTATTAATGTAGAGGCAGTACTAATTGTAGTGTATTAATGTAGAGTCAGTACTAATCGTGGTGTATTAATGTAGAGTCAGTACTAGTTGTGGTGTATTAATGTAGAGCAGCACTAATTGTGGTTTATTAATGTAGAGTCAGTACTAATTGTGGTGTATTAATGTAGAGTCAGAACTAATTATTGTGTATTAATGTAGAGTCAGTACTAATTGTGATGTATTAATGTAGAGTCAGTACTAATTGTGATGTATTAATGTATAGTCAGTACCAATTGTATTGTATTAATGTATAGTGAGTACCAATTGTAGTGTATTAATGTAGAGTCAGTACTAATTGTGGTGTATTAATGTATAGTCAGTACCAATTGTGATGTATTAATGTAGAGTCAGTACTAATTTTGATGTATTAATGTAGAGTCAGTACTACTTATTGTTTATTAATGTAGAGTCAGTACTAATTGTAGTGTATTAATGTAGAGTCAGTACTAATTGTAATGTATTAATGTAGAGTCAGTACTAATTGTGATGTATTATTGTAGAGTCAGTAACAATTGTGATGTATTAATGTAGAGTCAGTACTAATTATTGTGTATTAATGTAGAGTCAGTACTAATTGTGATTTATTAATGTAGAGTCAGTACTAATTGTAGTGTATTAATGTAGAGTCAGTACTAATTGTGATGTTTTAATGTAGATTCAGTACTAATTGTGATGTATTAATGTAGAGTCAGTAGTAATTGTGATGTATTCATGTAGTCACTATTAATTGTGATGTATTAATATACAGTCAGTACCAATTGTGTTGTATTATTGTAGAGTCAGTACTAATTGTGGTGTATTAATGTAGAGTCAGTACTAATTGTGATGTATTAATGCAGAGTCAATACTAAATGTGATGTATTAATGTAGAGTCAGTACTAATTGTGATGTATCAATGTAGAGTCAGTACTAATTGTGATGTATTAATGTAGAGTCAGTACTAATTGTCGAGTATTAATGTAATTGTAGTGTATTAATGTAGAGTCAGTACTAATTATGATGTATTAATGTAGAGTCAGTACTAATTGTAGTGTATTAATGTAGAGTCAGTACTAATTGTGATGTATTAATGTAGAGTCAGTACTAATTGTGGTGTATTAATGTAGAGTCAGTACTAATTGTAGTGTATTAATGTAGAGAGAGTCAGTACTAATCGTGGTGTATTAATGTAGAGTCAGTACTAGTTGTGGTGTATTAATGTAGAGCAGTACTAATTGTGGTGTATTAATGTAGAGTCAGTACTAATTGTGGTATATTA
This sequence comes from Coregonus ussuriensis, assembly GCA_031479575.1. Lineage (NCBI taxonomy): Eukaryota > Metazoa > Chordata > Actinopteri > Salmoniformes > Salmonidae > Coregonus > Coregonus ussuriensis. The sequence continues at coordinate 82,760,831 of CM062500.1, forward strand.
ATGTAGAGTCAGTACTAATTGTAATGTATTAATGTAGAGTCAGTACTAATTGTGATGTATTAATGTAGAGTAGGGTACTAGTTGTGGTTTATTAATGTAGAGTCAGTACTAATAGTGGTGTATTAATGTAGAGTCAGTACTAATTATTGTGTATTAATGTAGAGTCAGTACTAATTGTGATGTATTAATGTAGAGTCAGTACTAATTGTGATGTATTAATGTAGAGTCAGTACCAATTGTATTGTATTAATGTATAGTGAGTACCAATTGTAGTGTATTAATGTAGAGTCAGTACTAATTGTGGTGTATTAATGTATAGTCAGTACTAATTGTGGTGTATTAATGTAGAGTCAGTACTAATTTTGATGTATTAATGTAGAGTCAGTACTACTTATTGTGTATTAATGTAGAGGCAGTACTAATTGTAGTGTATTAATGTAGAGTCAGTACTAATTGTGATGTATTAATGTAGAGTCAGAACTAATTGTGATGTATTAATGTATAGTCAGTACCAATTGTGATGTATTAATGTAGAGTCAGTACTAATTTTGATGTATTAATGTAGAGTCAGTACTACTTATTGTGTATTAATGTAGAGTCAGTACTAATTGTAGTGTATTAATGTAGAGTCAGTACTAATTGTGATGTATTAATGTAGAGTCAGTACTAATTGTGATGTATTATTGTAGAGTCAGTACCAATTGTGATGTATTAATGTAGAGTCAGTACTAATTTTGATGTATTAATGTAGAGTCAGTACTACTTATTGTTTATTAATGTAGAGTCAGTACTAATTGTAGTGTATTAATGTAGAGTCAGTACTAATTGTAATGTATTAATGTAGAGTCAGTACTAATTGTGATGTATTATTGTAGAGTCAGTACCAATTGTGATGTATTAATGTAGAGTCAGTACTAATTATTGTGTATTAATGTAGAGTCAGTACTAATTGTGATGTATTAATGTAGAGTCAGTACTAATTGTAGTGTATTAATGTAGAGTCAGTACTAATTGTGATGTTTTAATGTAGATTCAGTACTAATTGTGATGTATTAATGTAGAGTCAGTAGTAATTGTGATGTATTCATGTAGTCACTATTAATTGTGATGTATTAATATACAGTCAGTACCAATTGTGATGTATTATTGTAGAGTCAGTACTAATTGTGGTGTATTAATGTAGAGTCAGTACTAATTGTGATGTATTAATGTAGAGTCAATACTAAATGTGATGTATTAATGTAGAGTCAGTACTAATTGTGATGTATCAATGTAGAGTCAGTACTAATTGTGATGTATTAATGTAGAGTCAGTACTAATTGTGATGTATTAATGTAGAGTCAGTACTAATTGTCGAGTATTAATGTAATTGTAGTGTATTAATGTAGAGTCAGTACTAATTATGATGTATTAATTTAGAGTCAGTACTAATTGTAGTGTATTAATGTAGAGTCAGTACTAATTGTGATGTATTAATGTAGAGTCAGTACTAATTGTGGTGTATTAATGTAGAGTCAGTACTAATTGTAGTGTATTAATGTAGAGTCAGTACTAATCGTGGTGTATTAATGTAGAGTCAGTACTAGTTGTGGTGTATTAATGTAGAGCAGTACTAATTGTGGTGTATTAATGTAGAGTCAGTACTAATTGTGGTATATTAATGTAGAGTCAGTACTAATTGTAATGTATTAATGTAGAGTCAGTACTATACTAATTGTGATGTATTAATGTAGAGTAGGGTACTAGTTGTGGTTTATTAATGTAGAGTCAGTACTAATAGTGGTGTATTAATGTAGAGTCAGTACTAATTATTGTGTATTAATGTAGAGTCAGTGCTAATTGTGATGTATTAATGTAGAGTCAGTACTAATTGTGATGTATTAATGTAGAGTCAGTACCAATTGTATTGTATTAATGTATAGTGAGTACCAATTGTAGTGTATTAATGTAGAGTCAGTACTAATTGTGGTGTATTAATGTATAGTCAGTACTAATTGTGGTGTATTAATGTAGAGTCAGTACTAATTTTGATGTATTAATGTAGAGTCAGTACTACTTATTGTGTATTAATGTAGAGGCAGTACTAATTGTAGTGTATTAATGTAGAGTCAGTACTAATTGTGATGTATTAATGTAGAGTCAGTACTAATTGTGATGTATTAATGTATAGTCAGTACCAAATGTATTAATGTAGAGTCAGTACTAATTTTGATGTATTAATGTAGAGTCAGTACTACTTATTGTGTATTAATGTAGAGTCAGTACTAATTGTAGTGTATTAATGTAGAGTCAGTACTAATTGTGATGTATTAATGTAGAGTCAGTACTAATTGTGATGTATTATTGTAGAGTCAGTACCAATTGTGATGTATTAATGTAGAGTTCGTACTAATTGTGATGTATTAATAAGGAGTCAATACTAATTGTGTTGTATTATTGTAGTGTCAGTACTAATTGTTGTGTATTTATGTAGCGTCAGTACTAATTGTCGCGTATTAATGTAGAGTCAGTACTAATTGTGGGGTCTTAATGTAGAGTCAGTACTAATTGTCGCGTATTAATGTAATTGTAGTGTATTAATGTAGAGTCAGTACTAATTTTGATGTATTAATGTAGAGTCAGTATTAATTGTAGTGTATTAATGTAGAGTCAGTACTAATTGTGATGTATTAATATAGCGTGAGTACTAATTGTGTTGTATTAATGTAGAGTCAGTACTAATTGTAGTGTATTAATGTACAGTCAGTACTAATTGTAGTGTATAAAATTAGAGTCAGTACTAATTGTGTTTTATTAATGTAGAGTCAGTTCTAATTGTGGTGTATTAATGTAGAGTCAGTACTAATTGTCGAGTATTAATGTAATTGTAGTGTATTAATGTAGAGTCAGTACTAATTGTGATGTATTAATGTAGAGTCAGTACTAATTATAATAATAATAATAATAATAATAATAATAATAATAATAATAATAATAATAATAATAATAATATAATTATGATGTATTAATGTAGAGTCAGTACTAATTGTAGTGTATTAATGTAGAGTCAGTACTAATTGTGATGTATTAATGTAGAGTCAGTACTAATTGTGGTGTATTAATGTAGAGTCAGTACTAATTGTAGTGTATTAATGTAGAGTCAGTACTAATCGTGGTGTATTAATGTAGAGTCAATACTAGTTGTGGTGTATTAATGTAGAGCAGTACTAATTGTGGTGTATTAATGTAGAGTCAGTACTAATTGTGGTATATTAATGTAGAGTCAGTACTAATTGTAATGTATTAATGTAGAGTCAGTACTAATTGTGATGTATTAATGTAGAGTAGGGTACTAGTTGTGGTTTATTAATGTAGAGTCAGTACTAATTGTGGTGTATTAATGTAGAGTCAGTACTAATTATTGTGTATTAATGTAGAGTCAGTACTAATTGTGATGTATTAATGTAGAGTCAGTACTAATTGTGATGTATTAATGTAGAGTCAGTACCAATTGTATTGTATTAATGTATAGTGAGTACCAATTGTAGTGTATTGTATTAATGTAGAGTCAGTACTAATTGTGGTGTATTAATGTATAGTCAGTACCAATTGTGATGTATTAATGTAGAGTCAGTACTAATTTTGATGTATTAATGTAGAGTCAGTACTACTTATTGTTTATTAATGTAGAGTCAGTACTAATTGTAGTGTATTAATGTAGAGTCAGTACTAATTGTAATGTATTAATGTAGAGTCAGTACTAATTGTGATGTATTATTGTAGAGTCAGTACCAATTGTGATGTATTAATGTATAGTCAGTACTAATTAGTGTGTATTAATGTATAGTCAGTACTAATTGTGATGTATTAATGTAGAGTCAGTACTAATTGTAGTGTATTAATGTAGAGTCAGTACTAATTGTGATGTTTTAATGTAGATTCAGTACTAATTGTGATGTATTAATGTAGAGTCAGTAGTATTGTGATGTATTCATGTAGTCACTATTAATTGTGATGTATTAATATACAGTCAGTACCAATTGTGATTTATTATTGTAGAGTCAGTACTAATTGTGGTGTATTAATGTAGAGTCAGTACTAATTGTGATGTATTAATGTAGAGTCAATACTAAATGTGATGTATTAATGTAGAGTCAGTACTAATTGTGATGTATTAATATAGAGTGAGTACTAATTGTGTTGTATTAATGTAGAGTCAGTACTAATTGTAGTGTATTAATGTACAGTCAGTACTAATTGTAGTGTATTAATTTAGAGTCACTACTAATTGTGATGTATTAATATACAGTCAGTACCAATTGTGATGTATTATTGTAGAGTCAGTACTATTTGTGGTGTATTAATGTAGAGTCAGTACTAATTGTGATGTATTAATGTAGAGTCAGTACTAATTGTGATGTATTAATGTAGAGTCAGTACTAATTGTGATGTATTAATGTAGAGTCAGTACTAATTGTGATGTATTAATGTAGAGTCAGTACTAATTGTGATGTGATGTATTCATGTAGAGTCAGTACTAATTGTGATGTATTAATGTATAGTCAGTACCAATTGTGATGTATTAATGTATAGTGAGTACCAATTGTAGTGTATTAATGTAGAGTCAGTACTAATTGTGGTGTATTAATGTATAGTCAGTACCAATTGTGATGTATTAATGTAGAGTCAGTACTAATTTTGATGTATTAATGTAGAGTCAGTACTACTTATTGTGTATTAATGTAGAGTGAGTACTAATTGTAGTGTATTAATGTAGAGTCAGTACTAATTGTGATGTATTAATGTAGAGTCAGTACTAATTGTGATGTATTATTTAGAGTCAGTACCAATTGTGATGTATTAATGTAGAGTCAGTACTAATTATTGTGTATTAATGTAGAGTCAGTACTAATTGTGATGTATTAATGTAGAGTCAGTACTAATTGTAGTGTATTAATGTAGAATCAGTACTAATTGTGATGTTTTAATGTAGATTCAGTACTAATTGTGATGTATTAATGTAGAGTCAGTACTAATTGTGATGTATTAATGTAGTCACTACTAATTGTGATGTATTAATATACAGTCAGTACCAATTGTGATGTATTATTGTAGAGTCAATACTAATTGCGGTGTATTCATGTAGAGTCAGTACTAATTGTGATGTATTAATGTAGAGTCAGTACTAATTGTGATGTATTAATGTAGAGTCAGTACTAATTGTGATGTATTATTGTAGAGTCAGTACCAATTGTGATATATTAATTTAGAGTCAGTACTTATTGTGATGTATTAATATAGAGTCAATACTAATTATGTTGTATTAATGTAGAGTCAGTACTAATTGTAGTGTATTAATTTAGAGTCACTACTAATAGTGATGTATTAATATACAGTCAGTACCAATTGTGATGTATTATTGTAGAGTCAGTACTAATTGTGGTGTATTAATGTAGAGTCAGTACTAATTGGGATGTATTAATGTAGAGTCAGTACTAATTTGAATGTATTAATGTAGAGTCAGTACTAATTGTGATGTATTAATGTAGAGTCAGTACTAATTGTGATGTATTAATGTAGAGTCAGTACTAATTGTGATGTATTAATGTAGAGTCAGTACTAATTTTGATGTATTAATGTAGAGTCAGTACTACTTATTGTGTATTAATGTAGAGTCAGTACTAATTGTAGTGTATTAATGTAGAGTCAGTACTAATTGTGATGTATTAATGTAGAGTCAGTACTAATTGTGATGTATTATTGTAGAGTCAGTACCAATTGTGATGTATTAATGTAGAGTTCGTACTAATTGTGATGTATTAATAAGGAGTCAATACTAATTGTGTTGTATTATTGTAGTGTCAGTACTAATTGTTGTGTATTTATGTAGCGTCAGTACTAATTGTCGCGTATTAATGTAGAGTCAGTACTAATTGTGGGGTCTTAATGTAGAGTCAGTACTAATTGTCGCGTATTAATGTAATTGTAGTGTATTAATGTAGAGTCAGTACTAATTTTGATGTATTAATGTAGAGTCAGTATTAATTGTAGTGTATTAATGTAGAGTCAGTACTAATTGTGATGTATTAATATAGCGTGAGTACTAATTGTGTTGTATTAATGTAGAGTCAGTACTAATTGTAGTGTATTAATGTACAGTCAGTACTAATTGTAGTGTATAAAATTAGAGTCAGTACTAATTGTGTTTTATTAATGTAGAGTCAGTTCTAATTGTGGTGTATTAATGTAGAGTCAGTACTAATTGTCGAGTATTAATGTAATTGTAGTGTATTAATGTAGAGTCAGTACTAATTGTGATGTATTAATGTAGAGTCAGTACTAATTATAATAATAATAATAATAATAATAATAATAATAATAATAATAATAATAATAATAATAATAATAATATAATTATGATGTATTAATGTAGAGTCAGTACTAATTGTAGTGTATTAATGTAGAGTCAGTACTAATTGTGATGTATTAATGTAGAGTCAGTACTAATTGTGGTGTATTAATGTAGAGTCAGTACTAATTGTAGTGTATTAATGTAGAGTCAGTACTAATCGTGGTGTATTAATGTAGAGTCAATACTAGTTGTGGTGTATTAATGTAGAGCAGTACTAATTGTGGTGTATTAATGTAGAGTCAGTACTAATTGTGGTATATTAATGTAGAGTCAGTACTAATTGTAATGTATTAATGTAGAGTCAGTACTAATTGTGATGTATTAATGTAGAGTAGGGTACTAGTTGTGGTTTATTAATGTAGAGTCAGTACTAATTGTGGTGTATTAATGTAGAGTCAGTACTAATTATTGTGTATTAATGTAGAGTCAGTACTAATTGTGATGTATTAATGTAGAGTCAGTACTAATTGTGATGTATTAATGTAGAGTCAGTACCAATTGTATTGTATTAATGTATAGTGAGTACCAATTGTAGTGTATTAATGTAGAGTCAGTACTAATTGTGGTGTATTAATGTATAGTCAGTACCAATTGTGATGTATTAATGTAGAGTCAGTACTAATTTTGATGTATTAATGTAGAGTCAGTACTACTTATTGTTTATTAATGTAGAGTCAGTACTAATTGTAGTGTATTAATGTAGAGTCAGTACTAATTGTAATGTATTAATGTAGAGTCAGTACTAATTGTGATGTATTATTGTAGAGTCAGTACCAATTGTGATGTATTAATGTATAGTCAGTACTAATTAGTGTGTATTAATGTATAGTCAGTACTAATTGTGATGTATTAATGTAGAGTCAGTACTAATTGTAGTGTATTAATGTAGAGTCAGTACTAATTGTGATGTTTTAATGTAGATTCAGTACTAATTGTGATGTATTAATGTAGAGTCAGTAGTATTGTGATGTATTCATGTAGTCACTATTAATTGTGATGTATTAATATACAGTCAGTACCAATTGTGATTTATTATTGTAGAGTCAGTACTAATTGTGGTGTATTAATGTAGAGTCAGTACTAATTGTGATGTATTAATGTAGAGTCAATACTAAATGTGATGTATTAATGTAGAGTCAGTACTAATTGTGATGTATTAATATAGAGTGAGTACTAATTGTGTTGTATTAATGTAGAGTCAGTACTAATTGTAGTGTATTAATGTACAGTCAGTACTAATTGTAGTGTATTAATTTAGAGTCACTACTAATTGTGATGTATTAATATACAGTCAGTACCAATTGTGATGTATTATTGTAGAGTCAGTACTATTTGTGGTGTATTAATGTAGAGTCAGTACTAATTGTGATGTATTAATGTAGAGTCAGTACTAATTGTGATGTATTAATGTAGAGTCAGTACTAATTGTGATGTATTAATGTAGAGTCAGTACTAATTGTGATGTATTAATGTAGAGTCAGTACTAATTGTGATGTATTAATGTAGAGTCAGTACTAATTGTGATGTATTAATGTATAGTCAGTACCAATTGTGATGTATTAATGTATAGTGAGTACCAATTGTAGTGTATTAATGTAGAGTCAGTACTAATTGTGGTGTATTAATGTATAGTCAGTACCAATTGTGATGTATTAATGTAGAGTCAGTACTAATTTTGATGTATTAATGTAGAGTCAGTACTACTTATTGTGTATTAATGTAGAGTCAGTACTAATTGTAGTGTATTAATGTAGAGTCAGTACTAATTGTGATGTATTAATGTAGAGTCAGTACTAATTGTGATGTATTATTTTCAGTACCAATTGTGATGTATTAATGTAGAGTCAGTACTAATTATTGTGTATTAATGTAGAGTCAGTACTAATTGTGATGTATTAATGTAGAGTCAGTACTAATTGTAGTGTATTAATGTAGAATCAGTACTAATTGTGATGTTTTAATGTAGATTCAGTACTAATTGTGATGTATTAATGTAGAGTCAGTACTAATTGTGATGTATTAATGTAGTCACTACTAATTGTGATGTATTAATATACAGTCAGTACCAATTGTGATGTATTATTGTAGAGTCAATACTAATTGCGGTGTATTCATGTAGAGTCAGTACTAATTGTGATGTATTAATGTAGAGTCAGTACTAATTGTGATGTATTAATGTAGAGTCAGTACTAATTGTGATGTATTATTGTAGAGTCAGTACCAATTGTGATATATTAATTTAGAGTCAGTACTTATTGTGATGTATTAATATAGAGTCAATACTAATTATGTTGTATTAATGTAGAGTCAGTACTAATTGTAGTGTATTAATTTAGAGTCACTACTAATAGTGATGTATTAATATACAGTCAGTACCAATTGTGATGTATTATTGTAGAGTCAGTACTAATTGTGGTGTATTAATGTAGAGTCAGTACTAATTGGGATGTATTAATGTAGAGTCAGTACTAATTTGAATGTATTAATGTAGAGTCAGTACTAATTGTGATGTATTAATGTAGAGTCAGTACTAATTGTGATGTATTAATGTAGAGTCAGTACTAATTGTGATGTATTAATGTAGAGTCAGTACTAATTGTGATGTATTAATGTATAGTCAGTACCAATTGTGATGTATTAATGTAGAGTCAGTACTAATTGTGGTGTATTAATGTAGAGTCAGTACTAATTGGGATGTATTAATGTAGAGTCAGTACTACTTATTGTGTATTAATGTAGATTGAGTACTAATTGTAGTGTATTAATGTGACCAGCTGGCTGTACTGTAGTAGCTAACCACAATATACTTGTCCTAGCTAGCCAACGTCTAATCATTGCTGCGTCATGAAAGGAACTTGACACAGACACGAATGATCTGTTTAGTGTGTTATCACATTATTGGTGGTTTGTTGTGACCAAGTGTTGGTGCTAAACGGTGTGTTATTGTTATTGGATGCTAGCTTGCTAGTTGGCTATGGTGTCATAGTTGGCTAGCTGAACAAAGTGGGTTGAGTCTATTCCTTTAAACATTGAACCGCTGTGGTTCACAACAATTCTGATTTCCAAAGGCGGAAGTTGGGAGAGTTTTTTGTTCGGGTGGTTCAGTGAAACGATTTTAGTTTCTGAGGTAGAAGTTTTTGGTGAGGGAGGCCCTGCTCTCTCCGCTCCCAGATGCTTAGTCCATTTCATTCCGATCTCCTCTGCATTTTTGTAGCCATTTGCTACAGCCTGTCAACTATGCCTCTGCCTATCCCTGTTCTCTCCTCTCTGCACAGGCTACACAAACGCACCACACCGCGTGGCTGCTGCCTCTCCAACCTGGTGGTCCCTGCACGCACCACCCACGTGGAGTTCCAGGTCGCAGGCAGCCTCTGGAACTGCCGTTCTGCTGCCAACAAAGCTGACTTCATCCCTGCCTATGCCAACCTCCAGTCCCTCGACTTCCTGGCGCTGACGGAAACATGGATCACCACTGAAAACACCGCTACTCCTACTGCTCTCTCCTCGTCTGACCATGTGTTCTCGCATACCCCGAGAGCATCTGGTCAGAGGGGTGGTGGTACAGGAATCCTCATCTCTCCCAAGTGGACATTCTCAATTTTTCCCCTAACCCATCTGTCTATCTCCTCATTTGAATTCCATGCTGTCACAGTCACTAGCCCATTTCATTTAAGCTTAATATCCTTGTCATCTATCGCCCTCCAGGTTCCCTTGGAGAGTTCATCAATGAGCTTGACGCCTTGATAAGTTCCTTCCCTGAGGATGGCTCACCCCTCACAGTTTTGGGGGATTTCAACCTCCCTATGTCCACATTTGACTCATTTCTCTCTGCCTCCTTCTTTCCACTCCTCTCCTCTTTTGACCTCACCCTCTCATCGTCCCCCCCTACTCACAAGGCAGGCAATACGCTTGACCTCATCTTCACTAGATGCTGCTCCTCTACTAATCTCACTGCAACTCCCCTCCATGTCTCCGACCACTACTTTGTTTCCTTTTCTCTCTCGCTCTCCTCCCACACTACTCACTCTGCCCCTACACAGATGGTAATGCGCCGCCGCAACCTTCGCTCTCTCTCTCCCACTACTCTCTCCTCTTCCATCCTATCATCTCTTCCCTCTGCTCAATCCTTCTCCCTCCCTCCAATCTCCTGATTCTGCCTCCTCAACCCTCCTCTCCTCCCTTTCTGCATCCTTTGACTCTCTGTGTCCCCTATCCTCCCGGCCGGCTCGGTCCTCCCCTCCAGCTCCGTGGCTTGATGACTCATTGCGAGCTCACAGAACAGAGCTCCGGGCAGCGGAGCGGAAATGGAAGAAAACTAAACTCCCTGCCGACCTGGCATCTTTTCACTCCCTCCTCTCTACATTTTCTTCATCTGTTTCTGCTGCTAAGGCCACCTTCTACCACTCTAAATTCCAAGCATCTGCCTCTAACCCTAGGAAGCTCTTTGCCACATTTTCCTCCCTCCTGAATCCTCCCCCCCCCCCCCCCCCCTCCTCTCTCTCTGTGGATGACTTCGTCAACCACTTTGAAAAGAAGGTTAGGTTGACGACATCCGATCCTCGTTTGTTAAGTCTAATGACACTGCTGGTCCTGCTCACACTGCCCTACCCTATGCTTTGACTTCTTTCTCCCCTCTCTCTCCAGAAAAAATCCTGCGACTTGTGACTGCAGGCCGCCCAACAACCTGCCCGCTTGACCCCATCCCCTCCTCCCTTCTCCAGACCATCTCCGGTGACCTTCTCCCCTACCTCACCTCGCTGATCAACTCATCCTTGACCGCTGGCCATGTCCCTTCCGTCTTCAAGAGAGCGAGAGTTACTCCCCTTCTCAAAAAACCAACACTCGACCCCACTGATGTCAACAACTACAGACCAGTATCCCTTCTTTCTTTTCTTTCCAAAACTATTGAGCGTGCCGTCTTTAGCCAACTCTCTTGCTATCTCTCTCAGAATGACCTTCTTGATCCAAACCAATCAGGTTTCAGGACTGGTCATTCAACTGAGACTGCTCTTCTCTGTGTCACGGAGACTCTCTCTCCGCACTGCTAAAGCTAACTCTCTCTCCTCTGCTCTTGTCCTTCTAGACCTGTCTGCTGCCTTTGATACTGTGAACCATCAGATCCTCCTCTCCACCCTCTCCGAGATGGGCATCTCCGGCGCGGCTCACTCCTGGATTGCGTCCTACCTGACCGGTCGCTCCTACCAAGTAGCGTGGCGGGAAGCTGTCTCCGCACCACGTGCTCTCACCACTGGTGTCCCCCAGGGATCGGTTCTGGGCCCTCTCCTTTTCTCCCTATACACCAAGTCACTTGGCTCTGTCATATCCTCACATGGCCTTTCCTATCATTGCTACGCTGACGATACACAACTAATCTTCTCCTTTCCCCCTTCTGATAACCAGGTGGCGAATCGCATCTCTGCATGTCTGGCAGACATATCAGTATGGATGACGGATCACCACCTCAAGCTGAACCCTGGCAAGACGGAGCTGCTCTTCCTCCCGGGGAAGGACTGCCCGTTCGTTCCATGATCTCGCCATCACGGTTGACAACTCCGCTGTGTCCTCCTCCCAGAGTGCGAAGAGCCTAGGCGTGACCCTGGACAACACCCTGTCGTTCTCCGCCAACATCAAGGCGGTGACCCGCTCCTGCAGGTTCATGCTCTACAACATTCGGAGAGTGCGACCCTGCCTTACACAGGAAGCGGCGCAGGTCCTGGTCCAGGCACTTGTCATCTCCCGTCTGGACTACTGCAACTCGCTGTTGGCTGGGCTCCCTGCCTGTGCCATTAAACCCCTACAACTCATCCAGAATGCCGCAGCCCGTCTGGTGTTCAACCTTCCCAAGTTCTCTCTCGTCACCCCCCTCCTCCGCACACTCCACTGGCTTCAAGTTGAAGCTCGCATCCGCTACAAGACCATGGTGCTTGCCTATGGAGCAGTGAGGGGAACGGCACCTCTGTACCTTCAGGCCAGGCTCTGATCAGTCCCTACACCCAAACGAGGACATTGCGTTCATCCACCTCTGGCCTGCTGGCTCCCCTTCCTCTGCGGAAGCATAGCTCCCGCTCAGCCCAGTCAAAACTGTTCGCTGCTCTGGCACCCCAATGGTGGAACAAGCTCCCTCACGATGCCAGGACAGCGGAGTCACTCACCACCTTCCGGAGACATTTGAAACCCCACCTCTTTAAGGAATACCTGGGATAGGATAAAGTATTCCTTCTAACCCCCCCCCCCCCCCCAAATTGTAAAGTGGTTATCCCACTGGCTATAGGGTGAACGCACCAATTTGTGAGTCGCTCTGGCTAAGAGCGTCTGCTAAATGACGTTAATGTGCCCTTGAGCAAGGCACTTAACCCTAATTGCTCCTGTAAGTCGCTCTGGTTAAGAGCGTCTGCTAAATGACTAAAATGTAAAATGTAAATGTAAATGTAGAGTCAGTACTAATTGTGATGTATTATTTTAGAGTCAGTACCAATTGTGATGTATTAATGTAGAGTCATTACTAATTATTGTGTATTAATGTAGAGTCAGTACTAATTGTGATGTATTAATGTAGAGTCAGTACTAATTGTAGTGTATTAATGTAGAGTCAGTACTAATTGTGATGTTTTAATGTAGATTCAGTACTAATTGTGATGTATTAATGTAGAGTCAGTACAAATGTTGATGTATTAATGTAGTCACTACTAATTGTGATGTATGAATATACAGTCAGTACCAATTGTGATGTATTATTGTAGAGTCAGTACTAATTGTGGTGTATTCATGTAGAGTCAGTACTAATTGTGATGTATTAATGTAGAGTCAGTACTAATTGTGATGTATTAATGTAGATCAGTACTAATTGTGATGTATTAATGTAGAGTCAGTACTAATTGTGATGTATTAATGTATAGTCAGTACCAATTGTGATGTATTAATGTATAGTGAGTACCAATTGTAGTGTATTAATGTAGAGTCAGTACTAATTGTGGTGTATTAATGTATAGTCAGTACTAATTGTGATGTATTAATGTAGAGTCAGTACAAATTTTGATGTATTAATGTAGAGTCAGTACTACTTATTGTGTATTAATGTAGAGTCAGTACTAATTGTAGCGTATTAATGTAGAGTCAGTACTAATTGTGATGTATTAATGTAGAGTCAGTACTAATTGTGATGTATTATTGTTGAGTCAGTACCAATTGTGATATATTAATGTAGAGTCAGTACTTATTGTGATGTATTAATATAGAGTCAATACTAATTGTGTTCTATTAATGTAGAGTCAGTACTAATTGTTGTGTATTTATGTAGCGTCAGTACTAATTGTGGTGTATTAATGTAGAGTCAGTACTAATTGTCGCGTATTTATTTAATTGTAGTGTATTAATGTAGAGTCAGTACTAATTGTGATGTATTAATGTAGAGTCAGTATTAATTGTAGTGTATTAATGTAGAGTCAGTACTAATTGTGATGTATTAATATAGAGTGAGTACTAATTGTGTTGTATTAATGTAGAGCCAGTACTAATTGTAGTGTATTAATGTACAGTCAGTACTAATTGTAGTGTATTAATTTATAGTCAGTACTAATTGTGTTTTATTAATGTAGAGTCAGTACTAATTGTGGTGTATTAATGTATAGTCAGTACTAATTGTTATGTATTAATGTTGAGTCAGTACAAATTTTGATGTATTAATGTAGAGTCAGTACTACTTATTGTGTATTAATGTAGAGTCAGTACTAATTGTAGTGTATTAATGTAGAGTCAGTACTAATTGTGATGTATTAATGTAGAGTCAGTACTAATTGTGATGCATTATTGTAGAGGCAGTACCAATTGTGATATATTAATGTAGAGTCAGTACTTATTGTGATGTATTAATATAGAGTCAATACTAATTGTGTTCTATTAATGTAGAGTCAGTACTAATTGTTGTGTATTTATGTAGCGTCAGTACTAATTGTCGCGTATTAATGTAGAGTCAGTACTAATTGTGGTGTATTAATGTAGAGTCAGTACTAATTGTGGTGTATTAATGTAGAGTCAGTACTAATTGTGGCGTATTAATGTAATTGTAGTGTATTAATGTAGAGTCAGTACTAATTGTGATGTATTAATGTAGAGTCAGTACTAATTGTGGTGTATTAATGTAGAGTCAGTACTAATTGTCGCGTATTTATGTAATTGTAGTGTATTAATGTAGAGTCAGTACTAATTGTGATGTATTAATGTAGAGTCAGTATTAATTGTAGTGTATTAATGTAGAGTCAGTACTAATTGTGATGTATTAATATAGAGTGAGTACTAATTGTGTTGTATTAATGTAGAGTCAGTACTAATTGTAGTGTATTAATTTAGAGTCAGTACTAATTGTGTTTTATTAATGTAGAGTCAGTACTAATTGTGGTGTATTAATGTAGAGTCAGTACTAATTGTGATGTATTAATGTAGAGTCAGTACTAATTTTGATGTATTAATGTGGAGTCAGTTAATTCTTCCTTTAAATTCCGGGTCAATTTGACCAATTCTTGAGTTTGAAATCACTAAAATGTTACTAGATGAAGGGTCATCACCTTGTTTCTGTCACGATCGTCGGGAACAGAGGACCAAGGCACAGCGTGGAATGCGAACATATTTATTAAATAATGATCACACGAACAAAACGATAACGTGACGTCCCTGGTTACATACACCAACCAACACGGAACAAGAAACCACACCAAATGAATGCCTAACGGCTACCTAAGTATGGCTCCCAATCAGAGACAACGAGCTACAGCCGTCTCTGATTGGGAGCCACCCTGGCCAACATAGAATGACAAAACCTAGAAATTAACACCCTGGCTCAACATACGAGAGTCCCCAGAGCCAGGGCGTGACAGTACCCCCCCCCCCAAAGGCGTGGACTCCGACCGCGCCAACCAAACACAACAGGGGAGGGACCGGGTGGGCACTCCGCCTCGGCGGCGGATCCGGCTCCGGACATGACCCCCACTCCTTCTCTAACCCCCCAAAGTACCCCTGGTCCGGTCTGGCCCTGCTGACCGGAGTTGAACTGAACACTGGTGGAGCGGATTGCTCTAGCTCCGGCGTGACGCAGCTGACCCGTGCCGACCCAGGCACCGGTGGAACAGGCACGGGCTGTGCCGTACTGACGACGCACACTACTGGCTTGGTGTGGGGAGCAGGAACGGGCCGAGCCGGGCTGACGAAACACACCACTGACTTGGTGCGGGGAGCAGGTGCGGGCCGGACCGGGCTAACGAGGCGCACCACTGACTTGGTGCGGGGAGCAGGAACGGGCCGAGCCGGGCTGACGAAGCGCACCACTGACTTGGTGCGGGGAGCAGGAACGGGCCGAGCTGGGCTGACGAAACGCACCACTGACTTGGTGCGGGGAGCAGGAGCGGGCCGGAACGGGCTGACGAAGCGCACCACTGACTTGGTGCGGCGAGCAGGAACGGGCCGAGCTGGGCTGACGCAACGCACCACTGGCTGGGTGCGGGGAGCAGAAACAGGCCGGACCGGGCTGGCGACACGCACCACAGGCTCGGTACGAGGGACAGGAACAGGCCGGACCGTACTGGGGACACACACCACTGGCCCTACGTGGGGATCAGGAACGGGCCGGACCGGACTGGTAACACACCCCAGTACCTCTCGCCGTGCCTCTACACTTTCCTCCCCTTTTGTGACCAGTGGCCCCCGTAACCTGGCGGCCTCCTCTACTAACCGCTCTATCGCGGCCTCCTGCTGCCCCGTCGTCCACGGCGTGAGCCCCCCCCTAAAAATTTTCTGGGTGTCTCTCCTCCTCGTGGACCAGGCCTCCATAGTTCTCGCCCCAACTCTCGCTCTTGTGCTTCCAAGTCCTCTCTGGCGTTGGCTCCTGGACACGCTGCTTGGTCCAGTTATGGTGGTTTCTTCTGTCACGATCGTCGGGAACAGAGGACCAAGGCGCAGCGTGGAATGCGAACATATTTATTAAATAATGATCACACGAACAAAACGATAACGTGACGTCCCTGGTTACATACACCAACCAACACGGAACAAGAAACCACACCAAATGAATGCCTAACGGCTACCTAAGTATGGCTCCCAATCAGAGACAACGAGCTACAGCCGTCTCTGATTGGGAGCCACCCTGGCCAACATAGAATTACAAAACCTAGAAATTAACACCCTGGCTCAACATACGAGAGACCCCAGAGCAAGGGCGTGACGGTTTCTTCATTATTTTGTTTCCTAGATAAGGGTCTTGTAAAACACGTAATTGTCACGACTTCCGCCGAAGTTGGTGCCTCTCCTTGTGCGGGCGGCTATCGGCGGTCGTCGTCACCGGTCTTCTAGCTGCCACCGATCTATATTTCTTTTTCTATGTTGTTTTGTCTTGATTGTACACACCTGGTTCCCATCACGTATGATTAGTCCCCTATTTAACCCTCTGCCTCCCTCATGGTTTTGTGCGTGATTGTTCTTTGTTTGGTGTTGTTACTGTTGTGAGCTGTTATGTTTCCCTGCGTGGAAATTAGATTTTGTTGTTTTCCCGAGTAAAGTTTGTTGTTTACTCAGTTCTGTGTCCTGCGCCTGACTCCGTCCTACCGCTGCACACTGACACCTTTTCAGAATCACGCACCACCATCACGTGCTGCTCACCATGGAGCGATGGGAGAGAGAGGGTGTTCCCACACCCCCATCAACTTCACCTCAACCCACACTGCTGTCCACCCCTCCATCACCTGGACACAGTGGGATTCGGCTCTCGCTCCCGAAGGCCTATGATGGGACGGCTGCCGGGTGCCAGGGGTTCCTGCTTCAGGTGGAGCTCTACCTGCCGACCGTCCACCCGGCTCCCTCGGCGACTGTCCACCCGGCTCCCTCGGCGACCGTCCATCCGGCTCCCTCGGGCTACGAGAGACTGTCCGCCCTCATCTCCTGTTTGTCGGGGAAAGCGCTGGAGTGGGCCAACGCCGAATGGGGCGGGATAGACGCTACGTTGGTTCAATACGAGGATTTCACCCGCCGCTTCCGGGCGGTCTTCGATCATCCGCCTGAGGGGAGAGCGGCGGAGGAACGCTTGTTCCATCTCCGCCAAGGGAAGAGGAGCGCACAGGACTTTGCACTGGATTTCCGGACCCTGGCTGATCGACCATTACCGGTGCAGTCTACGGGAGGACGTCCGTCTGGAGCTGGCCTGCAGGGACACCACCCTTACACTCGACCAGCTGGTGGATTTGTCCATCCGGCTGGATAACCTATTGGCCACCCGCGGACGCTCGGATTGGGGTCCGTCCGTTCCATCTCCCAGCACTTCCGAGTCTACACCCATGGAGCTCGGAGGTGTTGCTTGTAGGGTGACCGGAAGGGGGGGGGCGTTTCCTGCACCACCTGTGGCCGCAGAGGGCTCACTGCTGGGCGGTGCTGGGGAGGTTTCCCAGGGAGTCGAGGCAGCAGGCAGGGCACAGGTGGATCATCCCAGGTGAGTAGGCACCTGACTCACCCAGAGCTCCCTGTTGCGCACATGTATGTCTGTGTAAAGTTTCCTGAGTTTTCTCGCATTCCCAGCATAAGGCGCTAGTAGATTCAGGCGCAGCTGGGAACTTTATTGACCACCGCAATCTGGAGTACATCCGGGCGGCGAGGAGATTGAACCCTCGCCAGGAAAGGTGGGCCATGTTTTTCACCCATTTTGTTTTCACCCTATCCTACAGACCAGGTTCCCAGAACGCTAAGGCAGACGCACTGTCCCGGATGTATGACACAGAGGAGTGGTCCACGGATCCCACTCCCATACTTCCGGCTTCTTGCTTGGTGGCACCGGTGGTATGGGAGGTTAACCCGGATATCCAGCGGGCGTTGCGCACGGAGCCCACTCCCACCCAGTGTCCAGTTGGGCGTCTGTACGTTCCGTTGGATGTCCGCAATCGATTGATCTGTTGGGCTCACACGTCACCCTCCTCTCGTCATCCTGGCATCGGTCGGACAGTGCGCTGTCTTAGTAGGAAGTACTGGTGGCCCACTTTAGCTAAGGACGTGAGGGTTTATGTTTCCTCCAGCACGGTGTGCGCTCAGTGCAAGGCACCTAGACACCTGCCTAGAGGGAAATTACAACCCCGTGGTCACACCTATCGGTGGACTTCGTGATGGCTCTTCCTCCGTCACAAGGTAACAACACGATACCGGTCTCCCTACGGCCCTACAGACTGTGGAGTCCCTGTTTACCCACGTCTTCCGGCACTACGGGGTGCCTGAGGATATAGTGTCTGATCCGGGTCCCCAGTTCACATCGAGGGTCTGGAGGGCGTTCATGGAACGTCTGGGGGTCTCGGTCAGCCTGAACTCAGGTTTTCACCCCGAGAGTAATGGGCAGGTGGAGAGAGTCAACCAGGATGTGGGTAGGTTTCTGTGGTCCTATTGCCAGGACCGGCCGGGGGAGTGGGCGGCTTTCATCCCCTGGGCAGATATGGCCCAAAACTCCCTCCGCCACTCCTCCACTAACATGTCTCCATTTCAGTGTGTATTAGGGTATCAGCCGGTCCTGGCACTATGGCATCAGAGCTAGATCGAGGCACCTGCGGTGGATGAATGGTTTCTGCGCTCGGAGGAGACCTGGGACGCTGCCCATGTACGCCTGCAACGTGCCATCAGGCGTCAGAAGGCGAGCGCCAACCGCCACCGCAGTCTGGCTCTCGACCCGAAACCTGCCCCTTCGCCTGCCCTGCCGGAAGCTGGCTCCGCGGTTTGTGGGGCCATTTAAAGTCCTGAGGAGACTGAACGAGGTATGTTATAGGTTACAGCTCCCCCATGATTACCGTATTAACCCCTCGTTCCATGTGTCTCTCCTCAGGCCGGTGGTGGCTGGTCCACTCCAGCAGTCTGAGGTGCGGGAGGTTCCTCCGTCCCCGCTGGACATCGAGGGGGCCCCGGCGTATACTGTGCGAGCCATCATGGACTCAAGGCGTCGGGCGAGGGGCCTTCAGTACCTCGTGGAGTGGGAGGGGTACGGTCCGGAGGAGAGATGCTGGGTGCAGGTGGAGGACATCCTGGACTCTTCCTTACTGCAGGAGTTTCACTGTCTCCAACCGGATCGTCCTGCGTCTCGTCCCCTGGGTCGTCCCCGAGGCCGGGGTCGGCGCACTGCTGGATCTGCGCGTCAAGGGGGGGGGGGGTACTGTCACGACTTCCGCCGAAGTTGGTGCCTCTCCTTGTGCGGGCGGCTATCGGCGGTCGTCGTCACCGGTCTTCTAGCTGCCACCGATCTACGTTTCTTTTTCTATGTTGTTTTGTCTTGATTGTACACACCTGGTTCCCATCACGTATGATTAGTCCCCTATTTAACCCTCTGCTTCCCTCATGGTTGTGGGTTCTTTGTTTGGTGTTTTTACTGTTGTGAGCTGTTATTAGATGGTGTTGTTTTCCCGAGTAAAGTTCGTTGTTTACTAAGTTCTGTGTCCTGCACCTGACTCCATCCTACCGCTGCACACTGACACCTTGACAGTAATAAATTAATACAAATTTAAATTAGATCCGGTACCGGAATAGTGACAACCATGATGTTCTGGGTCAATTTGACCTTGGTCTATATAACTTTTGAACAGTGTGTCCTAGAAACAAGCTGCTTTCTGCAAAGGAATGGTGCAACTATGGGTTATTATTATGGGTTATTATTATGGGTTATTATTATTTCCCTATGACGCTCAGAGGCTGGGCAACCCGGATATGAAATCAAGATGATCCGCAATTTGACCTTTGACCTATAACTCGAGCAGTGTGTCCTAGAAACAAGCTGTTTTATGCACAGGAATGAAATTGATCTAAAACTGAGTTTTTACAAATTATGATTTATGAGGTTGGATCACCGGCAATCTGACAGATTTGTGACTTTTTACATGCAGCAAACATTTGGCTCTAACTTTTGAACGGTTGGGGTGATCAACCCAGGGAAAAGAGCATCTGAAAGAGGACATTCTCAGCAACAAATACACTGGACTGATTGGACTGACTGTAATTTAGATAAAGGAATCTGGACTGATTGGACTGACTGTAATTTCTGTGTTGACAGTACCGGTACTTACTGTATTGAACCTAACATAACACATGTAGCCGAACCAAACATAAAGGAAGGGTTAAGAAGCTGTACACCACTGGCATCTCCTGTTACCACTGGTCCCAGATCAGCCCTGTGGTAGTTAGATGATAGAGTACTGACACTATCCTAACATCACATTACTGGTCCTAGATCAGTCCTGTGGTAGTTAGATGATAGAGTACTGACACTATCCTAACATCACATTACTGGTCCTAGATCAGCCCTGACAGACCGACAAGGGACCAACTGACACCACTAACATCACACATCACCATGGACCAACTGACACCACTAACATCACACATCACCATGGACCAACTGACACCACTAACATCACACATCACCATGGACCTACTGACACCACTAACATCACACATCACCATGGACCTACTGACACCACTAACATCACACATCACCATGGACCAACTGACACCACTAACATCACACATCACCATGGACCAACTGACACCACTAACATCACACATCACCATGGACCAACTGACACCACTAACATCACACATCACCATGGACCTTCTGACACCACTAACATCACACATCACCACGGACCTACTGACACCACTAACATCACACATCACCATGGACCTACTGACACCGCTAACATCACACATCACCATGGACCTACTGACACCACTAACATCACACATCACCATGGACCTACTGACACCACTAACATCACACATCACCATGGACCTACTGACACCACTAACATCACACATCACCATGGACCTACTGACACGACACTGTTAATATTGAAGCTGTTCATAGTGAATCTGCTTATGGTGAAGCTGTTCATAGTGAATCTGCTTATAGTGGATCTGGGGACAAATACCAAATATTTTCAGTCTCCTGAGGGGGAAAGGCTTTGTCGTGCTCTCTTCACGACTGTCTTAGCGTGTTTGGACCATGATAGATTGTTGGTTATGTGGACACCAAGGAACTTGAAACTGTCGACCCGCTCCACTATAGCCCCATCGATGTTAATGGGGGCCTGTTCGGCCCTCCTTTTCCTGTAGTCCACGATCAGCTCCTTTGTCTTGCTCACATTGAGGGAGAGGTTTTGGTTCTGGCACCACACTGCCAGGTCTCTGACCTCCTCCCTATAGGCTGTCTCATCGTTGTCGGTGATAAGGTCTACCACTGTTGTGTCGTCAGCAAACTTAATGATGGTGTTGGAGTCGTGCCTGGTCACGCAGTCGTGGGTGAACAGGGAGTACAGGAGGGGACTAAGCAAGCACCCTTACCACCTGGGGGCGGCCCGCCAGGAAGCCCAGGACCCAGTTGCAGAGGGAGGTGTTTAGTCCCAGGGTCATTAGCTTAGTGATAAGCTTTGTGGGCGTTATGGTGTTGAACGCTGAGCTGTAGTTAATGAACAGCATTCTCACATAGGTATTCCTTTTGTCCAGGTGGGAAAGGGCAGTGTGGAGTGCAACTGAGATTCCGTCATCTGTGGATCTGTTGGGATGGAATGCAAATTGGAGTGGGTCTAGGGTTTCCGGGATGATGGTGTTGATGTGAACCATGACCAGCCTTTCAAAGCACTTCATGGCTACTGATATGAGTGCTACGGGGCGGTAGTCATTTAGGCAGGTTACCTTCGCTTTCTTGGGCACAGGGACTATGGTGGTCTGCTTGAAACATGTAGGTGTTACAGACTCGGTCAGGGTGAGGTTGAAAATGTCAGTGAAGACACTTGCCAGTTGGTCCGCGTATGCCCTGAGTACACATCCTGGTAATCCATCTGGGCCCACGACCTTGTGAATGTTGACCTGTTTATAGGTCTTGCTCAAATCGGATACGGAGAGCGTGTTCACACAGTCAGCTGTTGCTCTCATGCATGCTTCAGTGTTGCTTGCCTCGAAGCGAGCATAAAAGGCATTTAGCTCATCTGGTAGGCTTGCGTCACTGGGTGGCTGGGTTTCCCTTTGTAGTCTGTAATAGTTTTCAAGCCCTGCCACATCCGACGAGCATCAGAGCCGGTGTAGTACGATTCAATCTTAGTCCTGTATTGATGCTTTGCCTGTTTGATGGTTCATCTGAGGGCATAGCAGGATTTCTTATAGGCGTCCGGTTTAGAGTCCTGCTCCTTCAAAGCGGCAGCTCTAGCCTTTAGCTCGGTGTGGATGTTGCCTGTAATTCATGGCTTCTGGTTGGGATATGTACGTACGGTCACTGTTGGGACGACGTTGTCGATGCACTTATTGATGAACCTGTTGACTGAAGTGGGATACTTCTCAATGCCACTGGATGAATCCCGGAACATGCTCCAGTCTGTGCTAGCAAAACAGTCCTGTAGCTTAGCATCCGCATCATCTGACCACTTCCATATTGAGCAAGTTCTTTGTAAGCAGGAATCAGGAGGAAATAATTATGGTCAGATTTGCCAAATGGAGGGCGAGGGAGAGCTTTGTATGCGTCTCTGTGTGTGGAGTAAAGGTGGTCTAGAGTTTTATTTAAGTTTGCCTGCATTAAAGTCCCTGGCCACTAGGAGCGCTGTTTATGGATGAGCATTTTCTTGTTGGCTTTATACAGCTCGTTGAGTGCGGTCTTAGTGCCAGCCTCGGTTTGTGGTGGTAAATAGATGGCTACGAATAATATAGGCG
Organism: Coregonus ussuriensis; assembly: GCA_031479575.1. Lineage (NCBI taxonomy): Eukaryota > Metazoa > Chordata > Actinopteri > Salmoniformes > Salmonidae > Coregonus > Coregonus ussuriensis. Next base: position 82,783,920 of record CM062500.1, read on the forward strand.
AAAACTCTCTTGTTACAGAACGGATGGTATAAGCGGTTTACCCCCCCGCCGATGAATTCTCACAAGGCCCTCCGATCTCCGCCCCCTGTATCTCCGTCTTTTCTTCACACGAATGGCGGGGATTTGGGCCTGGTCTCTGGGAAAAAGTATATCCTATGCTTCGGACTCATTCAAGAAAATATCTTTGTCCAGTTCGAGGTGAGTAAACACTGTTCTGATGTCATAAGAGACGGTAGCAACAACATTATGTACAAAAAAAGTTACAAACAATGCGAAAAAACAAGTAAAATAGCACAGTTGGTTAGGAGCCCGTAAAACGGCAACCATCCCCTCCGGCACCATTACTAACATAGTGAAGCTGTTCATAGTGAAGCTGTTCATAGTGAAGCTGTTCATAGTGAAGCTGTTCATATTGAAGCTGTTCATAGTGAAGCTGTTCATAGTGAAGCTGTTCATATTGAAGCTGTTCATATTGAATCTGTTCATAGAGAAGCTGTTCATATTGAAGCTGTTCATAGTGAAGCTGTTCATATTGAAGCTGTTCATAGTGAAGCTGTTCATAGTGAAGCTGTTCATATTGAAGCTGTTCATATTGAATCTGTTCATAGAGAAGCTGTTCATATTGAAGCTGTTCATAGTGAAGCTGTTCATATTGAATCTGTTCATAGAGAAGCTGTTCATATTGAAGCTGTTCATAGTGAAGCTGTTCATATTGAATCTGTTCATAGAGAAGCTGTTCATATTGAAGCTGTTCATAGTGAAGCTGTTCATGTTGAAGCTGTTCATAGTGAAGCTGTTCATAGTGAAGCTGTTCATAGTGAAGCTGTTCATAGTGAAGCTGTTCATATTGAAGCTGTTCATATTGAATCTGTTCATAGAGAAGCTGTTCATATTGAAGCTGTTCATAGTGAAGCTGTTCATATTGAAGCTGTTCATAGTGAAGCTGTTCATAGTGAAGCTGTTCATAGTGAAGCTGTTCATAGTGAAGCTGTTCATATTGAAGCTGTTCATAGTGAAGCTGTTCATAGTGAAGCTGTTCATATTGAAGCTGTTCATAGTGAAGCTGTTCATATTGAAGCTGTTCATAGAGAAGCTGTTCATATTGAAGCTGTTCATAGTGAAGCTGTTCATATTGAAGCTGTTCATAGTGAAGCTGTTCATATTGAAGCTGTTCATAGTGAAGCTGTTCATATTGAGGCTGTTCATAGTGAAGCTGTTCATATTGAAGCTGTTCATAGTGAAGCTGTTCATAGTGAAGCTATTCATATTGAAGCTGTTCATAGAGAAGCTGTTCATAGTGAAGCTGTTCATATTTAAGCTGTTCATAGTGAAGCTGTTCATAGTGAAGATGTTCATAGTGAAGCTGTTCATAGTGAAGCTGTTCATAGTGAAGCTGTTCATAGTGAAGCTGTTCATAGTGAAGCTGTTCATAGTGAAGCTGTTCATAGTGAAGCTGTTCATAGTGAAGCTGTTCATAGTGAAGCTGTTCATAGTGAATCTGTTCATAGTGAATCTGTTCATATTGAAGCTGTTAATAATAATATACCATTTAGCAGACGCTTTTATCCAAAGCGACTTACAGTCGTGCATAAATTTTTTTGTGTATGGGTGGTCCCGGGGATCGAACCCACTACCTTGGCGTTACAAGCGCCGTGCTCTACCAGCTGAGCTACAGAGGACCACAGTTCATAGTGAAGCTGTTCATAGTGAAGCTGTTCATAGTGAAGTTGCTGATAGTGAATCTCATAGTACCACCACCAGCCCATCTGATAGTGAATCTCATAGTACCACCACCAGCCCATCTGATAGTGAATCTCATAGTACCCCCACCAGCCCATCTGATAGTGAATCTCATAGTACCACCAGCCCATCTGATAGTGAATCTCATAGTACCACCACCAGCCCATCTGATAGTGAATCTCATAGTACCACCACCAGCCCATCTGATAGTGAATCTCATAGTACCACCACCAGCCCATCTGATAGTGAATCTCATAGTACCCCCACCAGCCCATCTGATAGTGAATCTCATAGTACCACCACCAGCCCATCTGATAGTGAATCTCATAGTACCACCACCAGCCCATCTGATAGTGAATCTCATAGTCATAGTACCCCCACCAGCCCATCTGATAGTGAATCTCATAGTACCACCACCAGCCCATCTGATAGTGAATCTCATAGTACCACCACCAGCCCATCTGATAGTGAATCTCATAGTACCACCACCAGCCCATCTGATAGTGAATCTCATAGTACCCCCACCAGCCCATCTGATAGTGAATCTCATAGTACCACCACCAGCCCATCTGATAGTGAATCTCATAGTACCACCACCAGCCCATCTGATAGTGAATCTCATAGTACCCCCACCAGCCCATCTGATAGTGAATCTCATAGTACCCCCACCAGCCCATCTGATAGTGAATCTCATAGTCACCACCAGCCCATCTGATAGTGAATCTCATAGTACCACCACCAGCCCATCTGATAGTGAATCTCATAGTACCACCACCAGCCCATCTGATAGTGAATCTCATAGTACCACCACCAGCCCATCTGATAGTGAATCTCATAGTACCACCACCAGCCCATCTGATTGATAGTGAATCTCATAGTACCCCCACCAGCCCATCTGATAGTGAATCTCATAGTACCACCACCAGCCCATCTGATAGTGAATCTCATAGTACCACCACCAGCCCATCTGATAGTGAATCTCATAGTACCCCCACCAGCCCATCTGATAGTGAATCTCATAGTACCACCACCAGCCCATCTGATAGTGAATCTCATAGTACCACCACCAGCCCATCTGATAGTGAATCTCATAGTACCACCACCAGCCCATCTGATAGTGAATCTCATAGTACCCCCACCAGCCCATCTGATAGTGAATCTCATAGTACCACCACCAGCCCATCTGATAGTGAATCTCATAGTACCACCACCAGCCCATCTGATAGTGAATCTCATAGTACCCCCACCAGCCCATCTGATAGTGAATCTCATAGTACCCCCACCAGCCCATCTGATAGTGAATCTCATAGTCACCACCAGCCCATCTGATAGTGAATCTCATAGAGTACCACCACCAGCCCATCTGATAGTGAATCTCATAGTACCACCACCAGCCCATCTGATAGTGAATCTCATAGTACCACCACCAGCCCATCTGATAGTGAATCTCATAGTACCACCACCAGCCCATCTGATAGTGAATCTCATAGTACCACCACCAGCCCATCTCTTCCCCACCAGCCCATCTCTTCCCCACCAGCCCATCTCTTCCCCAGCAGCCCATCTCTTCCCCACCAGCCCATCTCTTCCCCACCAGCCCATCTCTTCCCCAGCAGCCCATCTCTTCCCCACCAGCCCATCTCTTCCCCACCAGCCCATCTCTTCCCCACCAGCCCATCTCTTCCCCACCAGCCCATCTCTTCCCCACCAGCCCATCTCTTCCCCAGCAGCCCATCTCTTCCCCACCAGCCCATCTCTTCCCCACCAGCCCATCTCTTCCCCACCAGCCCATCTCTTCCCCAGCAGCCCATCTCTTCTCTTCCCCACCAGCCCATCTCTTCCCCAGCAGCCCATCTCTTCCCCACCAGCCCATCTCTTCCCCACCAGCCCATCTCTTCCCCAGCAGCCCATCTCTTCCCCACCAGCCCATCTCTTCCCCACCAGCCCATCTCTTCCCCAGCAGCCCATCTCTTCCCCACCAGCCCATCTCTTCCCCACCAGCCCATCTCTTCCCCACCAGCCCATCTCTTCCCCACCAGCCCATCTCTTCCCCACCAGCCCATCTCTTCCCCACCAGCCCATCTCTTCCCCACCAGCCCATCTCTTCCCCACCAGCCCATCTCTTCCCCACCAGCCCATCTCTTCCCCACCAGCCCATCTCTTCCCCAGCAGCCCATCTCTTCCCCAGCAGCCCATCTCTTCCCCAGCAGCCCATCTCTTCCCCAGCAGCCCATCTCTTCCCCAGCAGCCCATCTCTTCCCCAGCAGCCCATCTCTTCCCCACCAGCCCCAGCCCATCTCTTCCCCAGCAGCCCATCTCTTCCCCACCAGCCCATCTCTTCCCCAGCAGCCCATCTCTTCCCCACCAGCCCATCTCTTCCCCACCAGCCCATCTCTTCCCCACCAGCCCATCTCTTCCCCAGCAGCCCATCTCTTCCCCAGCAGCCCATCTCTTCCCCACCAGCCCATCTCTTCCCCAGCAGCCCATCTCTTCCCCACCAGCCCATCTCTTCCCCAGCAGCCCATCTCTTCCCCACCAGCCCATCTCTTCCCCACCAGCCCATCTCTTCCCCAGCAGCCCATCTCTTCCCCACCAGCCCATCTCTTCCCCACCAGCCCATCTCTTCCCCACCAGCCCATCTCTTCCCCAGCAGCCCATCTCTTCCCCACCAGCCCATCTCTTCCCCACCAGCCCATCTCTTCCCCAGCAGCCCATCTCTTCCCCACCAGCCCATCTCTTCCCCACCAGCCCATCTCTTCCCCAGCCCAGCAGCCCATCTCTTCCCCACCAGCCCATCTCTTCCCCACCAGCCCATCTCTTCCCCAGCAGCCCATCTCTTCCCCAGCAGCCCATCTCTTCCCCAGCAGCCCATCTCTTCCCCAGCAGCCCATCTCTTCCCCAGCAGCCCATCTCTTCCCCACCAGCCCATCTCTTCCCCAGCAGCCCATCTCTTCCCCAGCAGCCCATCTCTTCCCCAGCAGCCCATCTCTTCCCCAGCAGCCCATCTCTTCCCCAGCAGCCCATCTCTTCCCCAGCAGCCCATCTCTTCCCCAGCAGACCTCCAGGGACTCACACTCCAACTGTTATCCAAACCCACATGGATCCGCCTCTCTCCAGAGCCAGGACAAACCTGCCCTAAAACACAGTGGAGATTCATCTGGATTCCCAAAGCACAGAGTATGCACACAACATTTTGCTATCTGGTATCTATCTAACCCTAACCCTAACTCTATCTGGTATCTATCTAACCCTAACCCTAACTCTATCTGGTATCTATCTAACCCTAACCCTAACTCTATCTGGTATCTATCTAACCCTAACCCTAACTCTATCTGGTATCTATCTAACCCTAACCCTAACTCTATCTGGTATCTATCTACCCCTAACCCTAACTCTATCTGGTATCTATCTAACCCTAACCCTAACTCTATCTGGTATCTATCTAACCCTAACCCTAACTCTATCTGGTATCTATCTAACCCTAACCCTAACTCTATCTGGTATCTATCTAACCCTAACCCTAACTCTATCTGGTATCTATCTAACCCTAACCCTAACTCTATCTGGTATCTATCTAACCCTAACCCTAACTCTATCTGGTATCTATCTAACCCTAACCCTAACTCTATCTGGTATCTATCTAACCCTAACCCTAACTCTATCTGGTATCTATCTAACCCTAACCCTAACTCTATCTGGTATCTATCTATCTAACCCTAACCCTAACTCTATCTGGTATCTATCTAACCCTAACCCTAACTCTATCTGGTATCTATCTAACCCTAACCCTAACTCTATCTGGTATCTATCTACCCCTAACCCTAACTCTATCTGGTATCTATCTAACCCTAACCCTAACTCTATCTGGTATCTATCTAACCCTAACCCTAACTCTATCTGGTATCTATCTAACCCTAACCCTAACTCTATCTGGTATCTATCTACCCCTAACCCTAACTCTATCTGGTATCTATCTAACCCTAACCCTAACTCTATCTGGTATCTATCTAACCCTAACCCTAACTCTATCTGGTATCTATCTACCCCTAACCCTAACTCTATCTGGTATCTATCTAACCCTAACCCTAACTCTATCTGGTATCTATCTAACCCTAACCCTAACTCTATCTGGTATCTATCTAACCCTAACCCTAACTCTATCTGGTATCTATCTAACCCTAACCAACCCTAACTCTATCTGGTATCTATCTAACCCTAACCCTAACTCTATCTGGTATCTATCTAACCCTAACCCTAACTCTATCTGGTATCTATCTAACCCTAACCCTAACTCTATCTGGTATCTATCTAACCCTAACCCTAACTCTATCTGGTATCTATCTAACCCTAACCCTAACTCTATCTGGTATCTATCTAACCCTAACCCTAACTCTATCTGGTATCTATCTAACCCTAACCCTAACTCTATCTGGTATCTATCTAACCCTAACCCTAACTCTATCTGGTATCTATCTACCCCTAACCCTAACTCTATCTGGTATCTATCTAACCCTAACCCTAACTCTATCTGGTATCTATCTAACCCTAACCCTAACTCTATCTGGTATCTATCTAACCCTAACCCTAACTCTATCTGGTATCTATCTACCCCTAACCCTAACTCTATCTGGTATCTATCTAACCCTAACTAACCCTAACTCTATCTGGTATCTATCTAACCCTAACCCTAACTCTATCTGGTATCTATCTAACCCTAACCCTAACTCTATCTGGTATCTATCTAACCCTAACCCTAACTCTATCTGGTATCTATCTAACCCTAACCCTAACTCTATCTGGTATCTATCTACCCCTAACCCTAACTCTATCTGGTATCTATCTAACCCTAACCCTAACTCTATCTGGTATCTATCTAACCCTAACCCTAACTCTATCTGGTATCTATCTAACCCTAACCCTAACTCTATCTGGTATCTATCTAACCCTAACCCTAACTCTATCTGGTATCTATCTAACCCTAACCCTAACTCTATCTGGTATCTATCTAACCCTAACCCTAACTCTATCTGGTATCTATCTAACCCTAACCCTAACTCTATCTGGTATCTATCTAACCCTAACCCTAACTCTATCTGGTATCTATCTAACCCTAACCCTAACTCTATCTGGTATCTATCTAACCCTAACCCTAACTCTATCTGGTATCTATCTAACCCTAACCCTAACTCTATCTGGTATCTTAAAAGCCTGGCCATTGTTTATTGTTGCTGAGTTTATCACAAGTGCTCTGATATACAGTGAAGATCAGAATACTTGTCATGGAATATAGTTGTTAGGTAACATATATTATTAAACCATTTTGACAATCTAACTCCCCTTGACCTCAACACTGATTCGTTTTCTTCATGTTGATTTATTAAGAAACATGAACGACTTTTGTTTCATCACCGGGTTAGTAGATGTAGCCTTAATCAGGTGTATTTGTAATAAATGTTTATGTTATTAAGGACCTTATTTTCATCCATTATTGTTTCGTCAATGAGGCACCACCTAAAATAATATTTCCAGGAAATGTATTTAAAACATATTTAATGTTGAGCATTACAGTAAATAATATCCTATTTAAAACTAATTTGCAAAACAAAACAAAAAAAATCTGACCTCAATGAGACATGTTCTACAACCATAGTTATATTTCAAATAATACGTTTCTATAGTAACATACAATTTGTCTCCGTCAAAATATTTGTGGTGGGGGCTTACAGGTAGGAAGGTGTCAGGCAGGTATTAATTCTATAACACATAATTAGGAAGTAAAATGTTGAGTGGCTTGCAGGAAGTGCACTGTGACAGGTACACAATGTCTCCGCCATGGGCAGCAACATTAGCATTGGTCATTACTGTTAGACAGACAGACAGAGTGCTGTGGTTGGGGTACAGGCTCATATTGGCCCTGTGTGGTTAGCTACCTGTGTGACAGGACAAACAGCTGTCTTGGCCTGTGAGCTTTAGTAATTAGGCCTGTCGTCTCTCTGGTGCCCCCTCAGCCGCGCTCCTCAGCCCCACACTAGGGCCCGCTCCACAAAATGCTAATATTTTGCTTTCATTGTCACATTCACCTTGACATGGATATTGCCTGGGAGCATAACTGGATGAGATGCCTGTGAATGTGCATTGTTCCTTCTAATAAACCTGCTTCCTGTGTAGCTGGAGGCTCCAGCAGCCATCAGATAACGTCTCCTCTAGTGTCATCAATCACCTGCTCAGACAGACGGCCTTCCACTTCATTTTTTACATCCAGGAACATGCTTAATTATTTGTACTGTAATTAGTTGGTAAAATGTCAGGAAATGTCAGCTGTGTGCAGCTGTGGAAGGGCTCTGCTTGAATGCTGCAATGACTGAAGTGTCATTAGTGTCACATAACTAGACAGGATTCAGCTGGGGAGAGGAGAGGGGAGACGGGGCTTCTTACAACCTAATCACTGTGGGTTACAGGCTGGTTATGTTAGAGACAGCTTCAGGGTTACAGCCTGGTTCAGTGATAGAGACTGGTTTTATAGGCTGGTTCAGTGTTACAGCCTGGTTCAGTGATAGAGACTGGTTTTATAGGCTGGTTCAGTGTTACAGGCTGGTTCAGTGATAGAGACTGGTTTTATAGGCTGGTTCAGTGTTACCGGCTGGTTCAGTGATAGAGACTGGTTTTATAGGCTGGTTCAGTGTTACAGGCTGGTTCAGTGATAGAGACTGGTTTTATAGGCTGGTTCAGTGATAGAGACTGGTTTTATAGGCTGGTTCAGTGATAGAGACTGGTTTTATAGGCTGGTTCAGTGATAGAGACTGGTTTTATAGGCTGGTTCAGTGATAGAGACTGGTTTTAGAGGCTGGTTCAGTGATAGAGACTGGTTTTAGAGGCTGGTTCAGTGATAGAGCCTGGTTCAGTGACAGGCTGGTTTAGTTATAGGCTGGTATTAAAGTTTGGCTATAGAGGATGGTTTTAGAAGCTGTTTTAGTGTTACAGACTGGTTCAATTACAGGCTGGTTCAATTACAGGCTGGTTCAATTACAGGCTGGTTCAATTACAGGCTGGTTCAATTACAGGCTGGTTCAACTACAGGCTGGTTCAATTACAGGCTGGTTCAATTACAGGCTGGTTGTAGAGACTGGTTTTAGAGGATGCTGTTAGCTAGCATGATGGCCATATTATTAACAACAGCAGCATTATTCTCCATGTCTTGTCTCCTCCTCTTTCCTCCCAGCAGCATTATTCTCCATGTCTTGTTTCCTCCTCTTCGTCCCAGCAGCATTATTCTCCATGTCTTGTTTCCTCCTCTTCGTCCCAGCAGCATTATTCTCCATGTCTTGTTTCCTCCTCTTCGTCCCAGCAGCAGAAATAAAGGCAGCAGCAAAGAGAAATGAAGTCCAGTAAACATCCAGTTCCCACTTGCTGTCGAACTTGGCCTATTTGACCCTGTTATACTGGTTGTCATCAACAGACATTATGCCACAGAAATAAAATGGAAGATTATCGCTAGAAAACTGGATAAAGCATACCTTTTCAATACAATAACAAGTCAAGTTGCTGACTGAAAAGGTAATAAGAATCCTTATTTAGCAAAGAACAGGTTTCTAGCTGAATACATGGGTATTAAATAGCCTTCCAAACATATTATATCACCATTAATTGTTGTATTCAGCTCTTAGCGACTGTGAAATACATATTCTAGTGTTTATTTGTTTACTGCTGATCCTTTAATAGGTTCAGACAGGAAGCCTGCATTTCCATCCAACACCAAGATAATTTACAATTGTTTGAATAAATCCAGCAGGAATATCTTTTGTTTGGGAGAAAATCTGTGGCATTATGAGGTCTCTGGAGGGTTCACTGGTCATTCCTCTTCCAAAGGGAGACTGTGTGGGAGGAAGAGGGGGGAGGGGTGAGGACACTGGCGTTGCAACCACCCCTGCAGAGCTTTGCAACCAAAAAAAGGTTGGACCGCCCAGATAGCATACGAACACGTCATAAGCCATGAAATAAATGTTTAGAATGACAGGAAATTAACTTTAAAACTGGTGTGGGGGGGCCGGCGTGGAACTGCGCTCCGCCACTGGGTGAGGATACATAATGAAATTTTAGTCATTTAGCAGAAGCTCTTATCCAGAGTGACTTACAATTAGTGAGTGCATACATTTTTCATACTGGCCCCCCGTGGGAATGGGGGGCCAGGATGGGGGAGGATGAAGGGACAGGGGGCACAGGAGAGGTCGGGGGTAGCTTGGCCCAGATATACCTGGCCCACAGACAGACTCCACTGATGGTCATCCAACAACTCCTTAATTAGCCAGCAATCTGGCAGAGGAACACGTGGCTGTGATGTGGCAGGCCTGGTTAAATACGACGCCAGATGCAGAGCCACCTCCAGCATGTCATTCCATTGTCTAGCGGAGCCTCCTCCGCCAGGCGGGGAACAGAGGAGGGGGGACAGGAGCGCCAGGCAGTAACAACATGGGGACGTCTTGGCTGGTTCTCCATGACTGCTCCAGCTGAGACAGGACAGGAGAGGTGACCCCTAGTACCTTGTCCTTCAGAGAGCAGACTGGATGGATTAACCTCTACCGTTTTAGCCTCTACAGTAGACTTCTTACCGTGAAGGAGAATAGTGGCTCTACTGGAGGGATCATTCAGTGGAACACTGTTATTACTACCATTCATGATCATTCATTAAATGGGTTATTTTAGGATTTGCCAACAAAGAGCTCCAGTGAAAAGTATACATTGGAATGTTTTTTTATTTTTGACCATGAATCTGAATACTGTATATTTAATAATAATCATTGTAATATTTCTGTCTTGAGATTATCAGTCTTCTTCTAGTGGCTCTGTAGTTCATTTAGACCTCCATAAAGCCAGCAGATTATTCATGGTAGAAGTTTCTAAGCTGTTTAAAAAAAAATATTTATCCATAAACAGCACAATAAATATTTAGAATTGGTCTCAGACCATCTCATGGTGCTCAAGCAATATCTGTTAGGATGACAGTTGTGAATTTGGAACCAATGTAAATGCATTTAAAGGGCTGAGTTTGGTGAGGATTCATAAAGACATATCCTATGATATTAAGTTAATCTGCTGTTCAATATGTAGGGCAAGCAGCTGTAATACCAGAAACTGTGTAAACATTTCCCAGAGCCTTCTAAGATTCCTGACTTATAATAGTTTTATTTCCATAGATATCTGTATAGTTGTGGCCTCTGTGTATTTCTCCAGGATTAGTACTGTGACAGCAGCCCAACGTTGTGTTAATATTAGTACTGTGACAGCAGCCCAACGTTGTGTTAATATTAGTACTGTGACAGCAGCCCAACGTTGTGTTAATATTAGTACTGTGACAGCAGCCCAACGTTGTGTTAATATTAGTACTGACAGCAGCCCAACGTTGTGTTAATATTAGTACTGTGTCAGCAGTCCAACGTTGTGTTAATATTAGTACTGACAGCAGCCCAACGTTGTGTTAATATTAGGACTGTGTCAGCAGTCCAACGTTGTGTTAATATTAGTACTGACAGCAGCCCAACGTTGTGTTAATATTAGGACTGTGTCAGCAGCCCAACGTTGTGTTAATATTAGTACTGACAGCAGCCCAACGTTGTGTTAATATTAGTACTGACAGCAGCCCAACGTTGTGTTAATATTATTACTGACAGCAGTCCAACGTTGTGTTAATATTAGTACTGACAGCAGCCCAACGTTGTGTTAATATTAGTACTGTGTCAGCAGTCCAACGTTGTGTTAATATTAGTACTGACAGCAGCCCAACGTTGTGTTAATATTAGTACTGTGTCAGCAGTCCAACGTTGTGTTAATATTAGTACTGTGTCAGCAGCCCAACGTTGTGTTAATATTAGTACTGTGTCAGCAGTCCAACGTTGTGTTAATATTAGTACTGACAGCAGTCCAACGTTGTGTTAATATTAGTACTGTGACAGCAGTCCAACGTTGGGTTAATATTAGTACTGACAGCAGCCCAACGTTGTGTTAATATTAGTACTGACAGCAGCCCAACGTTGTGTTAATATTAGTACTGACAGCAGCCCAACGTTGTGTTAATATTAGTACTGTGTCAGCAGCCCAACGTTGTGTTAATATTAGTACTGACAGCAGTCCAACGTTGTGTTAATATTAGTACTGACAGCAGCCCAACGTTGTGTTAATATTAGTACTGTGACAGCAGCCCAACGTTGTGTTAATATTAGTACTGTGTCAGCAGTCCAACGTTGTGTTAATATTAGTACTGACAGCAGTCCAACGTTGTGTTAATATTAGTACTGACAGCAGTCCAACGTTGTGTTAATATTAGTACTGACAGCAGTCCAACGTTGTGTTAATATTAGGACTGTGTCAGCAGCCCAACGTTGTGTTAATATTAGTACTGTGTCAGCAGTCCAACGTTGTGTTAATATTAGTACTGACAGCAGTCCAACGTTGTGTTAATATTAGGACTGTGTCAGCAGCCCAACGTTGTGTTAATATTAGTACTGACAGCAGCCCAACGTTGTGTTAATATTAGTACTGACAGCAGCCCAACGTTGTGTTAATATTAGTACTGACAGCAGCCCAACGTTGTGTTAATATTAGTACTGTGTCAGCAGTCCAACGTTGTGTTAATATTAGGACTGTGTCAGCAGCCCAACGTTGTGTTAATATTAGTACTGTGTCAGCAGTCCAACGTTGTGTTAATATTAGTACTGACAGCAGTCCAACGTTGTGTTAATATTAGGACTGTGTCAGCAGCCCAACGTTGTGTTAATATTAGTACTGACAGCAGCCCAACGTTGTGTTAATATTAGTACTGACAGCAGCCCAACGTTGTGTTAATATTAGTACTGACAGCAGCCCAACGTTGTGTTAATATTAGGACTGTGTCAGCAGCCCAACGTTGTGTTAATATTAGTACTGACAGCAGCCCAACGTTGTGTTAATATTAGTACTGACAGCAGCCCAACGTTGTGTTAATATTAGTACTGACAGCAGCCCAACGTTGTGTTAATATTAGTACTGACAGCAGCCCAACGTTGTGTTAATATTAGTACTGACAGCAGCCCAACGTTGTGTTAATATTAGTACTGTGTCAGCAGCCCAACGTTGTGTTAATATTAGTACTGACAGCAGTCCAACGTTGTGTTAATATTAGTACTGACAGCAGCCCAACGTTGTGTTAATATTAGTACTGTGACAGCAGCCCAACGTTGTGTTAATATTAGTACTGTGTCAGCAGTCCAACGTTGTGTTAATATTAGTACTGACAGCAGTCCAACGTTGTGTTAATATTAGTACTGACAGCAGTCCAACGTTGTGTTAATATTAGTACTGACAGCAGTCCAACGTTGTGTTAATATTAGTACTGTGTCAGCAGTCCAACGTTGTGTTAATATTAGTACTGTGTCAGCAGTCCAACGTTGTGTTAATATTAGTACTGACAGCAGTCCAACGTTGTGTTAATATTAGGACTGTGTCAGCAGCCCAACGTTGTGTTAATATTAGTACTGACAGCAGCCCAACGTTGTGTTAATATTAGTACTGACAGCAGCCCAACGTTGTGTTAATATTAGTACTGACAGCAGCCCAACGTTGTGTTAATATTAGTACTGTGTCAGCAGTCCAACGTTGTGTTAATATTAGGACTGTGTCAGCAGCCCAACGTTGTGTTAATATTAGTACTGTGTCAGCAGTCCAACGTTGTGTTAATATTAGTACTGACAGCAGTCCAACGTTGTGTTAATATTAGGACTGTGTCAGCAGCCCAACGTTGTGTTAATATTAGTACTGACAGCAGCCCAACGTTGTGTTAATATTAGTACTGACAGCAGCCCAACGTTGTGTTAATATTAGTACTGACAGCAGCCCAACGTTGTGTTAATATTAGTACTGTGTCAGCAGTCCAACGTTGTGTTAATATTAGTACTATGACAGCATCCCAACGTTGTGTTAATAGCAGTACTGTAATAATATATATATATATATATATATATATATATATATTTTACAGCTTTTCTCTTAAAATACATATATTTGACATATAAATTCTTCACTTCATGAGTTCTGACTGAGGACATTTAGCTCCAGTAAATCCTTCACTTCATGAGGTCTGACTGAGGACATTTAGCTCCAGTAAATCCTTCACTTCATGAGGTCTGACTGAGGACATTTAGCTCCAGTATATCCTTCACTTCATGAGGTCTGACTGAGGACATTTAGCTCCAGTAAATCCTTCACTTCATGAGGTCTGACTGAGGACATTTAGCTCCAGTATATCCTTCACTTCATGAGGTCTGACTGAGGACTTTTAGCTCCAGTAAATCCTTCACTTCATGAGGTCTGACTGAGGACATTTAGCTCCAGTAAATCCTTCACTTCATGATGTCTGACTGAGGACTTTTAGTTCCAGTAAATCCTTCACTTCATGAGGTCTGACTGAGGACATTTAGCTCCAGTAAATCCTTCACTTCATGAGGTCTGACTGAGGACTTTTAGCTCCAGTATATCCTTCACTTCATGAGGTCTGACTGAGGACATTTAGCTCCAGTAAATCCTTCACTTCATGAGGTCTGACTGAGGACATTTAGCTCCAGTAAATCCTTCACTTCATGAGGTCTGACTGAGGACATTTAGCTCCAGTATATCCTTCACTTCATGAGGTCTGACTGAGGACATTTAGCTCCAGTAAATCCTTCACTTCAAGAGGTCTGACTGAGGACATTTTGCTCCAGTAAGTCAAATTAAATCAAATCAAATCAAATCAAATCAAATTTTATTGGTCACATGTGCCGAATACAACAGGTGCAGACATTACAGTGAAATGCTTACTTACAGCCCTTAACCAACAGTGCATTTATTTTAAACAAAAAAGTAAGAATAAAACAACAACAAAAAAGTTTTGAGAAAAAAAGAGCAGAAGTAAAATAAAGTGACAGTAGGGAGGCTATATATACAGGGGGGTACCGTTGCATAGTCAATGTGCGGGGGCACCGGCTAGTTGAAGTAGTTGAGGTAATATGTACATGTGGGTAGAGTTAAAGTGACTATGCATAAATACTTAACAGAGTAGCAGCAGCGTAAAAAGGATGGGGTGGGGGGGCAGTGCAAATAGTCCGGGTAGCCATGATTAGCTGTTCAGGAGTCTTATGGCTTGGGGGTAGAAGCTGTTGAGAAGTCTTTTGGACCTAGACTTGGCACTCCGGTACCGCTTGCCGTGCGGTAGCAGAGAGAACAGTCTATGACTAGGGTGGCTGGAGTCTTTGACAATTTTGAGGGCCTTCCTCTGACACCGCCTGGTATAGAGGTCCTGGATGGCAGGGAGCTTTGCCCCAGTGATGTACTGGGCCGTACACACTACCCTCTGTAGTGCCTTGCGGTCAGAGGCCAAGCAGTTGCCATACCAGGCGGTGATGCAACCAGTCAGGATGCTCTCGATGGTGCAGCTGTAGAATTTTTTGAGGATCTGAGGACCCATGCCAAATCTTTTTAGTCTCCTGAGGGGGAATAGGCTTTGTCGTGCCCTCTTCACGATTGTCTTGGTGTGTTTGGACCATGATAGTTCGTTGGTGATGTGGACACCAAGGAACTTGAAGCTCTCAACCTGTTCCACTACAGCCCTGTCGATGAGAATGGGGGCGTGCTCAGTCCTCTTTTTTTTCCTGTAGTCCACAATCATCTCCTTTGTCTTGGTCACGTTGAGGGAGAGGTTGTTGTCCAGGCACCACACGGCCAGATCTCTGACCTCCTCCCTATAGGCTGTCTCATCGTTGTCGGTGATCAGGCCTACCACTGTTGTGTCGTCGGCAAACTTAATGATGGTGTTGGAGTCGTGCCTGGCCATGCAGTCATGGGTGAACAGAGAGTACAGGAGGGGACTGAGCACGCACCCCTGAGGGGCCCCCGTGTTGAGGATCAGTGTGGCAGATGTGTTGTTACCTACCCTTACCACCTGGGGGCGGCCCGTCAGGAAGTCCAGGATCCAGTTGCAGAGGGAGGTGTTTAGTCCCAGGATCCTTAGCTTAGTGATGAGCTTAGAGGGCACTATGGTGTTGAATGCTGAGCTGTAGTCAATGAATAGCATTCTCACGTAGGTGTTCCTCTTGTCCAGGTGGGAAAGGGCAGTGTGGAGTGTGATAGAGATTGCCTCATCTGTGGATCTGTTGGGGCGGTATGCAAATTGAGTGGGTCTAGGGTTTCTGGGATTATGCTGTTGATGTGAGCCATGACCAGTCTTTCAAAGCACTTCATGGCTACAGACGTCAGTGCTACGGGTCGGTAGTCATTTAGGCAGGTTATCTTAGAGTTCTTGGGCACGGGGACTATGGTGGTCTGCTTGAAACATGTTGGTATTACAGACTCAGTCAGGTACATGTTGAAAATGTCAGTGAAGACACTTGCCAGTTGGTCAGCACATGCTCGGAGTACACGTCCTGGTAATCCGTCTGGCCCTGCGGCCTTGTGAATGTTGACCTGCTTAAAAGTCTTACTCACATCGGCTACGGAGAGCGTGATCACATAGTCGTCCGGAACAGCTGGTGCTCTCATGCATGCTTCAGTGTTGCTTGCCTCGAAGCGAGCATAGAAGTGGTTTAGCTCGTCTGGTAGGCTTGTGTCACTGGGCAGCTCGCGGCTGTGCTTCCCTTTGTAGTCTGTAATAGTTTTCAAGCCCTGCCACATCCGACGAGCGTCAGAGCCAGTGTAGTATGATTCAATCTTAGACCTGTATTGACTCTTTGCCTGTTTGATGGTTCGTCGGAGGTCATAGCGGGATTTCTTATAAGCGTCCGTTATAAGCGCCCGTTCCTTGAAAGCGGCAGCTCTACCCTTTAGCTCAGTGCGGATGTTTCCTGTAATCCATGGCTTCTGGTTGGGGTATGTACGTACGGTCACTGTGGGGACGACATCATCGATGCACTTATTGATGAATCCAGTGACTGATGTGGTGTACTCCTCAATGCTGTCTGAAGAATCCCGGAACATGTTCCAGTCGGTGCTAGCAAAACAGTCCTGTAGCTTAGCATCTGCGTCATCTGACCACTTTTTTATTAGCCGAATCACTGGTGCTTCCTGCTTCAGTTTTTGCTTATAAGCAGGAATCAGGAGGATAGAGTTATGGTCAGATTTGCCAAATGGAGGGCGAGGGAGAGCTTTGTATGCGTCTCTGTGTGTGGAGTAAAGGTGGTCTAGAGTTTTTTCCCCTCTGGTTGCACATTTAACATGCTGGTAGAAATGAGGTAGAACGGATTTAAGTTTCCCTGCATTAAAGTCCCCGGCTACTAGGAGCGCTGCATCTGGATGAGCGTTTTCCTGTTGATTAATGGCCTTGTACAACTCATTCAGTGCAATCTTAATGCCAGCATTGGTTTGTGGTGGTAAATAGACAGCTATGAAAAATATAGATGAAAACTCTCTTGGTAAATAGTGTGGTCTACAGCTTATCATAAGATACTCTACCTCAGGCGAGCAAAACCTCGAGACTTCCTTAGTATTTGATTTTGTGCACCAGCTGTTGTTTACAAATATACACAGACCGCCGCCCCTTGTCTTACCAGAGTTAGACGTTCTGTCCTGCCGATGTAGCGTATAGCCTGCTAGCTGAATGTTGTCATTGTTGTCGTTCAGCCACGACTCCGTGAAACATAAGATATTACAGTTTTTAATGTCCCGTTGGTAGGATAACCGTAATGTTAAATCGTCAATTTTATTCTCAAAAGATTGAACGTTGGCTAATAGGATTGATGGGAGAGGCAGTTTACTCGTTCGCCGTCGGATCCTTACAAGGCACCCGGATCTGCGTCCACGATATCTCCGTCTCTTCCTCACGCGAATGACAGGGATCTGGGCCTTGTTGGGTGTCTGTAGAATATCCTTCGCGAACACCTCGTTGAAGAAAAAGTCTTCGTCCAATACCAGGTGAGTAATCGCTGTCCTGATATCCAGAAGCTCTCTTTGGTTATAAGAGACGATGGCAGAAACATTATGTACAAAATAAATTACAAATAACGCGGAAAAACACACATAATAGTACAATTGGTTAGAGGGCTGTAAAACGGCAGCCATCTTCTTCCGGCGCTGTTCTCTTATAAGTCCTTCACTTCATGAGGTCTGACTGAGGACATTTAGCTCCAGTAAATCCTTCACTTCATGAGGTCTGACTGAGGACATTTAGCTCCAGTAAATCCTTCACTTCATGAGGTCTGACTGAGGACATTTAGCTCCAGTAAATCCTTCACTTCATGAGGTCTGACTGAGGACATTTAGCTCCAGTAAATCCTTCACTTCATGAGGTCTGACTGAGGACATTCAGCTCCAGTAAATCCTTCACTTCCTTCCATACATGTCTTTCTCTTTCTGTGTTTTCTGTCCTCTTCTAGAGCACCCAGCTTCAAAGGCTTTCTGTCTCAGTGAGTGGGAGGAGCTGAGCTGGAGCATCTCAAACTAGAGTCATGTCACCAGTGACACGCTAGTCAACCTTATTGAAAACCAATTAAATCAAATAATGTGGTCATGGTCCTCAACAGGTTTTACTTCCTGATAACCTCCCAGAATCCACTGGATTGTATAATTTTACCCAAACATACTCTTAGACTGGGTTTTAGTTTATAATGTATATTCTAATACACTGTAGAGTAGAACCCAAACATACTCTTAGACTGGGTTTTAGTTTATAATGTATATTCTAATACACTGAAGAGTAGAACCCAAACATACCCTTAATGTACTGTATGTTCTGTGTAATACACTGGACTGTAGAACAACATCTTACCATGTGTTTTATTATCCTTGGAATATACTATATATTTCTGGAACATTTAATGCAGGTATATTTCCCTTATTTCATTTAATTGTTTTTTATAAAAAATATTAATTCAGAATATTCATATATACCTAACCTGTTTTGCGCTGGCAGATAGGTAGACAAATATTAATTTAGAATAAAATGGTATTTTCCGAAAACAATTATATATCTTCAGTTATAAAGACCACATGCAAGACATCTTAAAGCAACTTTGGTACAAAGTCTGGACCCAGAACCTCGTACATATTTCTGCGAGCATGTTGGAGGACGATAATCTAATCACTTTCAGAGAAAGGAAGAAAAAAATGCACAAAACACAAGAGAATCAAATAAAACATTGAGCAACGTTCAGAAATATCCACCAATTGTCTGCGTAGCTGTAAAATACCAAAACCTCTTAGAGCATTGTAGCTGTTTATTCACTGCCATATTATCATGCATATTTCATACAGGGAGATTACTATAACTCTATTGTGTGTTGTTCTGTTGTATGTCTTTATAATTACACCTTGAAGCCATAGAGGGATTTTTTTTTTTCTCCATATTCATGAAAAGCAGACTTGTAATTTGATAAAGGGAAGCGTTGTGTTGTGAACTTCATTGAGACGGCGTCATGGAGCCGTATTAAAGTGGGCATCTGTGTTCTGGCAGCATTAATCTCTTCAAGCACATTCCAGCTGCTGTGATGTGATAACTCCTAAACAGACTCAAGCTAAGCAAACCAGACAACTCTATTATTGGCTTTATAATTGCTTAATTAAACTTTTGTCACTAATCATTATGAGGGCAATAGAGCTGTTATACAGGCTTCTCTTGAGCAAAAATCAATAAACTGTTGGAGCTAATTTCTCCTCAGTTTTTGTCCTGCAAATTAAATTCATTGCTGGCGGTAAGTGATCTGTGGGCCTGCGGAGCGGCTGATATGAGCTGCCATCACCATGTGAATTGAGGGTATTCAGTAGCACATGAATATGAACAAATGGCAAACATAAATCTCCTGCTTGAAGTACACCTTCTCTCCCTTTATTATGGAACAATTGACCAGAAGGAATTCTAATGCAAGGGAAGCATTTAGATTTAAATGACAAGCGGTCTCCTGGACCTGAAAGATGATGGCATGAAAAAGATTAATATGCTAATTATTTCCTCCCTTATTCCTCTTTTCCACATTTGCGACGGGTTATTAGGTTACTGTGAAGCCTGGAAATAAGGGCAGTGGTTTGTCAAGGACTGACTGCCAGGTTCTCTGTATGATTTAGATCAGTGACATGCATATGCCCAGGACCAACGCTTTATTGGTTTATTACAACCTGTTTTTAAAGCACTTCATAAAATACTTGTTTATATGCATTGTTTTTCTCCTAGTGAGCTGGAAAGCACATAGGGTGGAAACATGTCCGGGAGGAAAAGAGATGGCAGTTTCTCTCGGAGGAGACGCCACAAATATTTGCCCTCTTAAACAGTTGGAGGGTCTTTACATAGGTCATTACAGACCACTGGAGGGTCTTTAGATAGGGCAATACAGACCACTGGAGGGTCTTTACATAGGTCATTACAGACCACTGGAGGGTCTTTACATAGGTCAATACAGACCACTGGAGGGTCTTTACATAGGTCATTACAGACCACTGGAGGGTCTTTACATAGGGCAGTACAGACCACTGGAGGGTCTTTACATAGGGCATTACAGACCACTGGAGGGTCTTTACATAGGTCTTTACAGACCACTGGAGGGTCTTTACATAGGTCAATACAGACCACTGGAGGGTCTTTAGATAGGGCATTACAGACCACTGGAGGGTCTTTACATAGGTCAATACAGACCACTGGAGGGTCTTTACATAGGGCAATACAGACCACTGGAGGGTCTTTACATAGGGCAATACAGACCACTGGAGGGTCTTTACATAGGGCAATACAGACCACTGGAGGGTCTTTACATAGGGCAATACAGACCACTGGAGGGTCTTTACATAGGGCAATACAGACCACTGGAGGGTCTTTACATAGGGCAATACAGACCACTGGAGGGTCTTTACATAGGGCAATACAGACCACTGGAGGGTCTTTACATAGGTCAATACAGACCACTGGAGGGTCTTTAGATAGGTCAATACAGACCACTGGAGGGTCTTTACATAGGGCAATACAGACCACTGGAGGGTCTTTACATAGGGCAATACAGACCACTGGAGGGTCTTTACATAGGGCAATACAGACCAATGGAGGGTCTTTACATAGGGCAATACAGACCACTGGAGGGTCTTTACATAGGGCAATACAGACCACTGGAGGGTCTTTACATAGGTCAATACAGACCACTGGAGGGTCTTTACATAGGTCAATACAGACCACTGGAGGGTCTTTACATAGGGCAATACAGACCACTGGAGGGTCTTTACATAGGTCAATACAGACCACTGGAGGGTCTTTACATAGGGCAATACAGACCACTGGAGGGTCTTTAGGGGAATGCAGACATTTACATTTACATTTTAGTCATTTAGCAGACGCTCTTATCCAGAGCGACTTACAGTTAGTGAGTGCATACATTTTTTATATGTATATTTTTTTCATACTGCACCCCCGTGGGAATCGAACCCACAACCCTGGCGTTGCAAACGCCATAATCTACCAACTGAGCTACATCCCTGCCGGCCATTCCCTCCCCTACCCTGGACGACGCTGGGCCAATTGTGCGCCGCCCCATGGGTCTCCCGGTCACGGCCAGCTACGACAGAGCCTGGATTCGAAACAGGATCTCTAGTGGCACAGCTAGCACTGCGATGCAGTGCCTTAGACCACTGCGCCACTCGGGAGATCAATGGAGGGTCTTTACATAGGTCATTACAGACCACTGGAGGGTCTTTAGATAGGTCAATACAGACCACTGGAGGGTCTTTAGATAGGGCATTACAGACCACTGGAGGGTCTTTACATAGGGCAATACAGACCACTGGAGGGTCTTTACATAGGGCAATACAGACCACTGGAGGGTCTTTACATAGGTCAATACAGACCACTGGAGGGTCTTTACATAGGGCAATACAGACCACTGGAGGGTCTTTACATAGGTCAATACAGACCACTGGAGGGTCTTTACATAGGGCAATACAGACCACTGGAGGGTCTTTAGATAGGTCAATACAGACCACTGGAGGGTCTTTACATAGGGCAATACAGACCACTGGAGGGTCTTTACATAGGTCAATACAGACCACTGGAGGGTCTTTACATAGGGCAATACAGACCACTGGAGGGTCTTTACATAGGTCAATACAGACCACTGGAGGGTCTTTACATAGGTCAATACAGACCACTGGAGGGTCTTTACATAGGGCAATACAGACCACTGGAGGGTCTTTAAGTTATTACAGACCACTGGAGGGTCTTTAGATAGGGCAATACAGACCACTGGAGGGTCTTTACATAGGGAATGCAGACATTTACATTTTAGTCATTTAGCAGACGCTCTTATCCAGAGCGACTTACAGTTAGTGAGTGCATACATTTTTTATATATATATTTTTTTCATACTGCCCCCCCGTGGGAATCGAACCCACAACCCTGGCGTTGCAAACGCCATGCTCTACCAACTGAGCTACATCCCTAACGTCCATTCCCTCCCCTAACCTGGACGACACTGGGCCAATTGTGCGCCGCCCCATGGGTCTCCCGGTCACAGCCAGCTACGACAGAGCCTGGATTCGAACCAGGATCTCTAGTGGCACAGCTAGCACTGTGATGCAGTGCCTTAGACCACTGCGCCACTCGGGAGATCACTGGAGGGTCTTTACATAGGGCAATACAGACCACTGGAGGGTCTTAGATAGTTTATTACAGACCTCTGGAGGGTTTTAAATAGGTCATTACAGACCACTGGAGGGTCTTTACATAGGGCAATACAGACCACTGGAGGGTCTTTACATAGGGCAATACAGACCACTGGAGGGTCTTTACATAGGGCAATACAGACCACTGGAGGGTCTTTACATAGGGCAATACAGACCACTGGAGGGTCTTTACATAGGTCAATACAGACCACTGGAGGGTCTTAGATAGTTTATTACAGACCTCTGGAGGGTTTTAAATAGGTCATTACAGACCACTGGAGGGTCTTTACATAGGGCAATACAGACCACTGGAGGGTCTTTACATAGGGCAATACAGACCACTGGAGGGTCTTTACATAGGTCATTACAGACCACTGGAGGGTCTTTAGATAGGGCAATACAGACCACTGGAGGGTCTTTACATAGGTCAATACAGACCACTGGAGGGTCTTTACATAGGGCAATACAGACCACTGGAGGGTCTTTACATAGGGCAATACAGACCACTGGAGGGTCTTTACATAGGGCAATACAGACCACTGGAGGGTCTTTACATAGGGCAATACAGACCACTGGAGGGTCTTTACATAGGGCAATACAGACCACTGGAGGGTCTTTACATAGGGCAATACAGACCACTGGAGGGTCTTTACATAGGTCATTACAGACCACTGGAGGGTCTTTACATAGGTCATTACAGACCACTTGAGGGTCTTTAGATAGGGCATTACAGACCACTGGAGGGTCTTTACATAGGGCATTACAGACCACTGGAGGGTCTTTACATATGTCAATACAGACCACTGGAGGGTCTTTACATAGGGCAATACAGACCACTGGAGGGTCTTTACATAGGTCATTACAGACCACTGGAGGGTCTTTAGATAGGGCATTACAGACCACTGGAGGGTCTTTACATAGGTCATTACAGACCACTGGATGGTATTTACATAGGGCATTACAGACCACTGATGGGTCTCTACATAGGGCAATACAGACCACTGGAGGGTCTTTAGATAGGGCAATACAGACCAATGGAGGGTCTTTACATAGGTCAATACAGACCACTGGAGGGTCTTTACATAGGGCAATACAGACCACTGGAGGGTCTTTACATAGGGCAATACAGACCACTGGAGGGTCTTTACATAGGGCAATACAGACCACTGGAGGGTCTTTAAGTTATTACAGACCACTGGAGGGTCTTTAGATAGGGCATTACAGACCACTGGAGGGTCTTTACATAGGGCAATACAGACCACTGGAGGGTCTTTAGATAGTTTATTACAGACCACTGGAGGGTCTTTACATAGGGCAATACAGACCACTGGAGGGTCTTTAGATAGTTTATTACAGACCACTGGAGGGTCTTTACATAGGGCAATACAGACCACTGGAGGGTCTTTACATAGGGCAATACAGACCACTGGAGGGTCTTTAAGTTATTACAGACCACTGGAGGGTCTTTAGATAGGGCATTACAGACCACTGGAGGGTCTTTAGATAGGGCATTACAGACCACTGGAGGGTCTTTAGATAGGGCATTACAGACCACTGGAGGGTCTTTACATAGGGCAATACAGACCACTGGAGGGTCTTTAAGTTATTACAGACCACTGGAGGGTCTTTAGATAGGGCATTACAGACCACTGGAGGGTCTTTAGATAGGGCATTACAGACCACTGGAGGGTCTTTAGATAGGGCAATACAGACCACTGGAGGGTCTTTAGATAGGGCAATACAGACCACTGGAGGGTCTTTAGATAGGGCATTACAGACCACTGGAGGGTCTTTAGATAGGGCATTACAGACCACTGGAGGGTCTTTAGATAGGGCATTACAGACCACTGGAGGGTCTTTAGATAGGGCATTACAGACCACTGGAGGGTCTTTAGATAGGGCATTACAGACCACTGGAGGGTCTTTAGATAGGGCATTACAGACCACTGGAGGGTCTTTAGATAGGGCATTACAGACCACTGGAGGGTCTTTAGATAGGGCATTACAGACCACTGGAGGGTCTTTAGATAGGGCATTACAGACCACTGGAGGGTCTTTAGATAGGGCATTACAGACCACTGGAGGGTCTTTAGATAGGGCATTACAGACCACTGGAGGGTCTTTAGATAGGGCATTACAGACCACTGGAGGGTCTTTAGATAGGGCATTACAGACCACTGGAGGGTCTTTAGATAGGGCATTACAGACCACTGGAGGGTCTTTAGATAGGGCAATACAGACCACTGGAGGTCTTTAGATAGGGCAATACAGACCACTGGAGGGTCTTTAGATAGGGCATTACAGACCACTGGAGGGTCTTTACATAGGTCATTACAGACCACTGGAGGGTCTTTACATAGGTCATTACAGACCACTGGAGGGTATTTACATAGGGCAATACAGACCACTGGAGGGTCTTTACATAGGGCAATACAGACCACTGGAGGGTCTTTAGATAGGGCATTACAGACCACTGGAGGGTCTTTACATAGGGCAATACAGACCACTGGAGGGTCTTTACATAGGGCAATACAGACCACTGGAGGGTCTTTACATAGGGCAATACAGACCACTGGAGGGTCTTTAAGTTATTACAGACCTTTGGAGGGTACTGGAGGGTACACAGCCCATCTGAAATTAGCCCACCCAACTACCTCATCCCCATATTGTTATTTATTTTGCTAATTTGTACCCCAGTATCTCTATTTGCACATCATCTCTTGCACATCTATCATTCCAGTGTTAATACTAAATTGTAATTATTTTGCACTATGGCCTATTTATTGCCTTACCTCCATAACTTGCTACATTTGCACACACTGTATATATATTTTCTGTTGTAGTTTTGACTTTATGTTTTGTTTACCCCATATGTAACTCTGTGTTGTTGTTTGTTGAAAAATGAAGTTCTTACTGTGGATATATTACCATTGGCAGCTAGGTAGTTGGCAAGAACACAATGGGGACTAGATGCTCCTTCTATCATTTGGAGCCACTTCAACGTTGGCTGTCTCAACAGAAATAGAAAAATGTCCAAAATGCATGAAGGGAAATTCTTTAACTGCGTACATGTCCCAATCATGATACTTCATCCTTACATATAACCTTGTAGTGAAATGTAGGACTATAGCTTTCAAAAAGCTTGATACATTGAGAAGCTTATGTTAGAGGAGAAAAGCTTTTGTCATGACTTCACAAATCAGTGACTATTCTTGTACTTGTTCCATATCAACACTCAGTTAGATATTGCCTTTTTCCTGCAGCAGTGGTGTTGCTCTGCCTCTAAAGTATTGTCTGGTAACTGGATGCAGGGTCTTTAAACACCCTACTTCCAGAGCCAGAGGTGAAGTAGGGGAAGAGTTCAGCCCAAACAGTCATCAACAAAATCTCATCTCATGTTCTCCTTTCTCAGTTCCACAGATCCATCCCAGGTGAAGTGTGCTGGCGGAGAGGAGGGTTGTGTTCCACAGATCCATCCCAGGTGAAGTGTGCTGGCGGAGAGGAGGGTTGTGTTCCACAGATCCATCCCAGGTGAAGTGTGCTGGCCGAGAGGAGGGTTGTGTTCCACAGATCCATCCCAGGTGAAGTGTGCTGGCGGAGAGGAGGGTTGTGTTCCACAGACCCATCCCAGGTGAAGTGTGCTGGCCGAGAGGAGGGTTGTGTTCCACAGATCCATCCCAGGTGAAGTGTGCTGGCGGAGAGGAGGGTTGTGTTCCACAGATCCATCCCAGGTGAAGTGTGCTGGCCGAGAGGAGGGTTGTGTTCCACAGATCCATCCCAGGTGAAGTGTGCTGGCGGAGAGGAGGGTTGTGTTCCACAGATCAATCCCAGGTGAAGTGTGCTGGCGGAGAGGAGGGTTGTGTTCCACAGATCCATCCCAGGTGAAGTGTGCTGGCGGAGAGGAGGGTTGTGTTCCACAGATCCATCCCAGGTGAAGTGTGCTGGCCGAGAGGAGGGTTGTGTTCCACAGATCCATCCCAGGTGAAGTGTGCTGGCCAAGAGGAGGGTTGTGTTCCACAGATCCATCCCAGGTGAAGTGTGCTGGCGGAGAGGAGGGTTGTGTTCCACAGATCCATCCCAGGTGAAGTGTGTTGGCCGAGAGGAGGGTTGTGTTCCACAGATCCATCCCAGGTGAAGTGTGTTGGCCGAGAGGAGGGTTGTGTTCCACAGATCCATCCCAGGTGAAGTGTGCTGGCCGAGAGGAGGGTTGTGTTCCACAGATCCATCCCAGGTGAAGTGTGCTGGCGGAGAGGAGGGTTGTGTTCCACAGATCCATCCCAGGTGAAGTGTGCTGGCGGAGAGGAGGGTTGTGTTCCACAGATCCATCCCAGGTGAAGTGTGCTGGCCGAGAGGAGGGTTGTGTTCCACAGATCCATCCCAGGTGAAGTGTGCTGGCCAAGAGGAGGGTTGTGTTCCACAGATCCATCCCAGGTGAAGTGTGCTGGCGGAGAGGAGGGTTGTGTTCCACAGATCCATCCCAGGTGAAGTGTGTTGGCCGAGAGGAGGGT
>CM062500.1:82815795-82833295 GCA_031479575.1 Coregonus ussuriensis
TGGTCAGCCAGTCAGGACATTGTGGTGTGTAGTGTGTTGGTCAGCCCGTCAGGACATTGTGGTGTGTAGTGTGTTGGTCAGCCAGTCAGGACATTGTGGTGTGTAGTGTGTTGGTCAGCCAGTCAGGACATTGTGGTGTGTAGTGTGTTGGTCAGCCAGTCAGCCCGTCAGGACATTGTGGTGTGTAGTGTGTTGGTCAGCCAGTCAGGACATTGTGGTGTGTAGTGTGTTGGTCAGCCAGTCAGGACATGGTGGTGTCTAGTGTGTTGGTCAGCCAGTCAGCCAGTCAGGACATTCTGGTGTGTAGTGTGTTGGTCAGCCAGTCAGGACATTGTGGTGTGTAGTGTGTTGGTCAGCCCGTCAGGA
Source organism: Coregonus ussuriensis (assembly GCA_031479575.1). NCBI lineage: Eukaryota > Metazoa > Chordata > Actinopteri > Salmoniformes > Salmonidae > Coregonus > Coregonus ussuriensis. The sequence goes on from CM062500.1 coordinate 82,816,162, forward strand.
CATTGTGGTGTGTAGTGTGTTGGTCAGCCAGTCAGGACATTGTGGTGTGTAGTGTGTTGGTCAGCCAGCAGGACATTGTGGTGTGTAGTGTGTTGGTCAGCCAGTCAGGACATTGTGGTGTGTAGTGTGTTGGTCAGCCAGTCAGGACATTGTGGTGTGTAGTGTGTTGGTCAGCCAGTCAGCCAGTCAGGACATTGTGGTGTCTAGTGTGTTGGTCAGCCAGTCAGGACATTGTGGTGTGTAGTGTGTTGGTCAGCCAGTCAGGACATTGTGGTGTGTAGTGTGTTGGTCAGCCAGTCAGGACATTGTGGTGTGTAGTGTGTTGGTCAGCCAGTCAGCCAGTCAGGACATTGTGGTGTGTAGTGTGTTGGTCAGCCAGTCAGGACATTGTGGTGTGTAGTGTGTTGGTCAGCCAGTCAGGACATGGTGGTGTCTAGTGTGTTGGTCAGCCAGTCAGGACATTGTGGTGTGTAGTGTGTTGGTCAGCCCGTCAGGACATTGTGGTGTGTAGTGTGTTGGTCAGCCAGTCAGGACATTGTGGTGTGTAGTGTGTTGGTCAGCCAGTCAGGACATTGTGGTGTGTAGTGTGTTGGTCAGCCAGTCAGGACATTGTGGTGTGTAGTGTGTTGGTCAGCCAGTCAGGACATTGTGGTGTGTAGTGTGTTGGTCAGCCAGTCAGGACATTGTGGTGTGTAGTGTGTTGGTCAGCCAGTCAGCCAGTCAGGACATTGTGGTGTGTAGTGTGTTGGTCAGCCAGTTAGGACATTGTGGTGTGTAGTGTGTTGGTCAGCCAGTCAGCCAGTCAGGACATTGTGGTGTGTAGTGTGTTGGTCAGCCAGTCAGCCAGTCAGGACATTGTGGTGTGTAGTGTGTTGGTCAGCCAGTCAGGACATTGTGGTGTGTAGTGTGTTGGTCAGCCAGTCAGGACATTGTGGTGTGTAGTGTGTTGGTCAGCCCGTCAGGACATTGTGGTGTGTAGTGTGTTGGTCAGCCAGTCAGGACATTGTGGTGTGTAGTGTGTTGGTCAGCCAGTCAGGACATTGTGGTGTGTAGTGTGTTGGTCAGCCAGTCAGCCCGTCAGGACATTGTGGTGTGTAGTGTGTTGGTCAGCCAGTCAGGACATTGTGGTGTGTAGTGTGTTGGTCAGCCAGTCAGGACATGGTGGTGTCTAGTGTGTTGGTCAGCCAGTCAGCCAGTCAGGACATTCTGGTGTGTAGTGTGTTGGTCAGCCAGTCAGGACATTGTGGTGTGTAGTGTGTTGGTCAGCCCGTCAGGACATTGTGGTGTGTAGTGTGTTGGTCAGCCAGTCAGGACATTGTGGTGTGTAGTGTGTTGGTCAGCCAGCAGGACATTGTGGTGTGTAGTGTGTTGGTCAGCCAGTCAGGACATTGTGGTGTGTAGTGTGTTGGTCAGCCAGTCAGGACATTGTGGTGTGTAGTGTGTTGGTCAGCCAGTCAGCCAGTCAGGACATTGTGGTGTCTAGTGTGTTGGTCAGCCAGTCAGGACATTGTGGTGTGTAGTGTGTTGGTCAGCCCGTCAGGACATTGTGGTGTGTAGTGTGTTGGTCAGCCAGTCAGGACATTGTGGTGTGTAGTGTGTTGGTCAGCCAGTCAGCCAGTCAGGACATTGTGGTGTGTAGTGTGTTGGTCAGCCAGTCAGGACATTGTGGTGTGTAGTGTGTTGGTCAGCCAGTCAGGACATGGTGGTGTCTAGTGTGTTGGTCAGCCAGTCAGGACATTGTGGTGTGTAGTGTGTTGGTCAGCCAGTCAGGACATGGTGGTGTCTAGTGTGTTGGTCAGCCAGTCAGGACATTGTGGTGTGTAGTGTGTTGGTCAGCCCGTCAGGACATTGTGGTGTGTAGTGTGTTGGTCAGCCAGTCAGGACATTGTGGTGTGTAGTGTGTTGGTCAGCCAGTCAGGACATTGTGGTGTGTAATGTGTTGGACACAGGACTCTTCCTTTCCGTTCTGTGGGCCTGTCTGTTAATGTGTGTAGTCCATGGTTCATGTAGTGGCTGGCGCCAGTGCCCACTCCCTCAACCGACGGCCTCTACCGTTCCCCTCCCTCAACCGACGGCCTCTACCGTTCCCCTCCCTCAACCGACGGCCTCTACCGTTCCCCTCCCTCAACCGACGGCCTCTACCGTTCCCCTCATTTCTGTCTGCAACCACAGTTTGAGTAAATGTCTGTTTTTCCTGACTTTTAAGTCAGAGGACAGCTGTACTTCAAACAACCCCTCTACAATTACAGGGGAACAGAGGACTAGAGGAAGGATAGAATCCCCTATGTAGACTCGATCATTTTACTTTTCATTCAATGCACTTAGAACGCAGCATACATTAAATATGTTTATCATTCTTATCAAATTGCACACCAGATACTTGTTTGGGTTTCAGGAACAGCTGATTACTAGCATTGGAAGGTGTTTTTGAAGAAGCGCAGTAAACTGAACCTGATTATAGTGTTTGGTGTAATAACTGGATGGTGTAATAACTGTATGGTGTAATAGCTGTATGGTGTAATAACTGTATGGTGTAATAACTGCATGGTGTAATAACTGCATGGTGTAATAACTGTTTGGTGTAATAACTGGATGGTGTAATAACTGGATGGTGTAATAACTGTATGGTGTAATAACTGCATGGTGTAATAACTGTATGGTGTAATAACTGTATGGTGTAATAACTGTATGGTGTAATAACTGTATGGTGTAATAACTGGATGGTGTAATAACTGGATGGTGTAATAACTGGATGGTGTAATAACTGTATGGTGTAATAACTGTTTGGTGTAATAACTGTTTGGTGTAATAACTGGATGGTGTAATAACTGGATGGTGTAATAACTGGATGGTGTAATAACTGCATGGTGTAATAACTGTATGGTGTAATAACTGTATGGTGTAATAACTGCATGGTGTAATAACTGGATGGTGTAATAACTGGATGGTGTAATAACTGGATGGTGTAATAACTGGATGGTGTAATAACTGGATGGTGTAATAACTGGATGGTGTAATAACTGTTTGGTGTAATAACTGTTTGGTGTAATAACTGGATGGTGTAATAACTGTTTGGTGTAATAACTGGATGGTGTAATAACTGGATGGTGTAATAACTGTATGGTGTAATAACTGCATGGTGTAATAACTGTATGGTGTAATAACTGGATGGTGTAATAACTGTTTGGTGTAATAACTGTATGGTGTAATAACTGGATGGTGTAATAACTGTTTGGTGTAATAACTGGATGGTGTAATAACTGTTTGGTGTAATAACTGGATGGTGTAATAACTGGATGGTGTAATAACTGGATGGTGTAATAACTGCATGGTGTAATAACTGTATGGTGTAATAACTGGATGGTGTAATAACTGTTTGGTGTAATAACTGCATGGTGTAATAACTGGATGGTGTAATAACTGTTTGGTGTAATAACTGGATGGTGTAATAACTGGATGGTGTAATAACTGTATGGTGTAATAACTGCATGGTGTAATAACTGTATGGTGTGGGTATTCATAGGCATGTCGGACTCATTACTGTAACACTGCTGTCTGGAAGACAAGGAGTAGATGATTATCACAAACACACACCAATAGGTCTTGTCTTGTTGTCAATGACCAAACCATAGAGTTGTCCAGTATTTTGTTCCCACAGCAGATATATAGAGTTGTCCAGTACTTTGTTCCCACAGCAGATATATAGAGTTGTCCAGTACTTTGTTCCCACAGCAGATAGATGGAGTTGTCCAGTACTTTGTTCCCACAGCAGATATATAGAGTTGTCCAGTATTTTGTTCCCACAGCATTTACATTTGAGTCATTTAGCAGACGCTCTTATCCAGAGCGACTTACAGTTAGTGAGTGCATACATTATTATTATATAATAATATATATATATATATATATATATATATATATATATATATTTTTATACTGGCACCCCGTGGGAATCGAACCCACAACCCTGGCGTTGCAAACGCCATGCTCTACCAACTGAGCTACATCCCTGCCGGCCATTCCCTCCCCATCCAGGCTCTGTCGTAGCCGGCCGTGACCGGGAGACCCATGGGGCGGCGCGCAATTGGCCCAGCGTCGTTCAGGGTAGGGGAGGGAATGGCCGGCAGGGAATGTAGCTCAGTTGATAGAGCATGGCGTTTGCAACGCCAGGGTTGTGGGTTCGATTCCCACAGGGGGTATGAAAAAATAAATAAATAATGTAAGTCGCTCTGGATAAGAGCATCTGCTAAATGACGTAAATGTAAATGTACCCTGGACGACACTGGGCGTCGCCCCATGGGTCTCCAGTCACGGCCGGCTACGACAGAGCCTGGATTCGAACCAGGATCTCTAGTGGCACAGCTAGCACTGTGATGCAGTGCCTTAGACCACTGCGCCACTCGGGAGACGTGTCTCTCCATCCTCTCCATCCTCCCCAAGTCTCTCCATCCTCCACCAGTCTCTCCATCCTCTCCATCCCGTCCATCCTCCACCGGTCTCTCCATTCCCTCCATCCTCCCCCAGTCTCTCCATTCCCTCCATCCTCCCCCAGTCTCTCCATTCCCTCCATCCTCCCCCAGTCTCTCCATCCTCTCCATCCTCCCCCAGTCTCTCCATCCTCCCCCAGTCTCTCCATCCTCTCCATCCTCCCCAGTCTCTCCATCCTCCACCAGTCTCTCCATCCTCCCCCAGTCTCTCCATCCCCTCCATCGTCCCCAGTCTCTCATTTTCTCCCACAGTCACTATCTTTTCTCCCCCAGTCTCTCCTTCTCTCCCCCAGTCTCTCCTTCTCTCCCCCAGTCACTATCTTTTCTCCCCCAGTCTCTCCTTTTCTCCCCCAGTCTCTCCTTCTCTCCCCCAGTCTCTCCTTCTCTCCCCCAGTCACTATCTTTTCTCCCCCAGTCTCTCCTTTTCTCCCCCAGTCTCTCATTTTCTCCCACAGTCTCTCCTTCTCTCCCCCAGTCACTATCTTTTCTCCCCCAGTCTCTCCTTCTCTCCCCCAGTCACTATCTTTTCTCCCCCAGTCTCTCCTTTTCTCCCCCAGTCACTATCTTTTCTCCCCCAGTCTCTCCTTTTCTCCCCCAGTCTCTCCTTTTCTCCCCCAGTCACTATCTTTTCTCCCCCAGTCTCTCCTTTTCTCCCCCAGTCTCTCCTTTTCTCCCCCAGTCTCTCCTTTTCTCCCCCAGTCACTATCTTTTCTCTCCCAGTCACTATCTTTTCTCCCCCAGTTTCTCCTTTTCTCCCCCAGTCACTATCTTTTCTCCCCCAGTCACTATCTTTTCTCCCCCAGTCTCTCCTTTTCTCCCCCAGTCTCTCCTTTTCTCCCCCAGTCTCTCCTTTTCTCCCCCAGTCTCTCCTTTTCTCCCCCAGTCACTATCTTTTCTCCCCCAGTCTCTCCTTTTCTCCCCCAGTCACTATCTTTTCTCCCCCAGTCTCTCCTTTTCTCCCCCAGTCTCTCCTTTTCTCCCCCAGTCACTATCTTTTCTCCCCCAGTCTCTCCTTTTCTCCCCCAGTCTCTCCTTTTCTCCCCCAGTCTCTCCTTTTCTCCCCCAGTCACTATCTTTTCTCCCCCAGTCACTATCTTTTCTCCCCCAGTCTCTCCTTTTCTCCCCCAGTCACTATCTTTTCTCCCCCAGTCACTATCTTTTCTCCCCCAGTCTCTCCTTTTCTCCCCCAGTCTCTCCTTTTCTCCCCCAGTCTCTCCTTTTCTCCCCCAGTCTCTCCTTTTCTCCCCCAGTCTCTCCTTTTCTCCCCCAGTCTCTCCTTTTCTCCCCCAGTCTCTCCTTTTCTCCCCCAGTCTCTCCTTTTCTCCCCCAGTCTCTCCTTTTCTCCCCCAGTCTCTCCTTTTCTCCCCCAGTCTCTCCTTTTCTCCCCCAGTCACTATCTTTTCTCCCCCAGTCTCTCCTTTTCTCCCCCAGTCTCTCCTTTTCTCCCCCAGTCTCTCCTTTTCTCCCCCAGCCTTCCTCCTCCTCCTCCCCCCTCCTCCCAAGTTCAGTAATTAGTATGTGATGGCAGCACCTCATGTGGCTCAGGCTGAGAGAAACACTTGACACGGCAGACATCAGAGAGGAGCTTCTCGCGGCGCTCCAACAGTCTCTTAATTATCCACTTAGGTATCCCTGCTCTACACCCGCTCTCCTCGCGCTCGTTCCCCCGCGTCGCTCCGTGCCGTGCGCTCCACACGGTCGGGGCTGTCAGCCCATCTAAACACCGGGGAAGCTTGGCTATCAAAAGATGTTGTAAATGAAGGCTTGTGTAAATTATTTTTAATGGTTCCCTCCTGGCTGCTCATTATGTTTGTAGTTCCAGTCAGGCACTTGTGAGACGGCCTCTGCCTGGCGAAGGTCAGCGGAGGACCAATGGAACGAGCCTGAGTCTGTAAATGCTGGTTTAATTAGCGATGTGCTTTTACATTGCTAGCAGCTCTGATGTATGGAGCTGGAATTGTAATTGTGTGGGATCGAAAATGATAACCCATCTCCGGGCTACTTATGCAAATTGCAATATTAGAAAATCATTACCTACCTAAACACCATAGCCACTGTGTCAATTACAATGATGGATTTTATGATAATTGCGATTTAATTTCTTCTGTCTGGATTTTTGTAAATAATTTGGCCATTTTGAGTGCTATTAATTCTGTATTAGTTAGAGTTGAATGGATGGCTTATAATGAATTTAGTGTGAGTTCCAATGTGTAAGTGATCATGGTTTTGTGGAACAGGAGAGGACTTGTTGCACTGTTTCTGAGGATGAGACTGAGTTCTTTCAGAATAGCAAAATGAGACATAAGGTCTGTTATCACCACCTCCACTGGCTCTGGATCTGTTAAACAGTGGTCACTTACAGTACAGCCACATGGTGTTAAAATGGTAGTTGTAGTAGGGATATCATATAAATGCTCTATTCTAGGAGTTTTACAATATTCCTATTTTATTTTACTAGGCAAGTCAGTTAAGAACAAATTCTTATTTACAATGACGGCCCACACCGGCCAAACCTGGACGACGCTGGGCCAATTGTGCGCCGCCCTATGGGACTCCCAATCACGGCCGGTTGTGAGACAGCCTGGAATCGAACCAGGGGGTCTGTAGTGACGCCTCCCACTCGGGAGCCCGGCTTAAGAACAGTACAAATATTTACAAATACATCAAATTCCTCTTAATATAGTAGCACAATAAAAATAATACAATATAGTACTGATGGGCGTTCAGCAAAGGAATATTTAATTGTTATACATTTGCAGTTGCCTGTCCTGTCTGATAGGAGGTACTGGAGGGAGAATGCCATTAATCAAATCAAATCAAATCAAATCAAATTGTATTGGCCACATGCGCCGAATACAACAGGTGCAGACATTACAGTGAAATGCTTACTTACAACCTTTAACCAACAGTGCATTTCTTTTTAACAAAAAAAGTAAAAAATAAAACAACAACAAAAAAAGAGTTGAGAAAAAAAGAGCAGAGGTAAAATAAAATAACAGTAGGGAGGCTATATATACAGGGGGGTACCGGTACAGAGTCAATGTACGGGGGCACCGGCTAGTTGAGGTAGTTGAGGTAATATGTACATGTGGGTAGAGTTAAAGTGACTATGCATAAATACTTAACAGAGTAGCAGCAGCGTAAAAAGGATGGGGTGGGGGGGCAGTGCAAATAGTCCGGGTAGCCATGATTAGCTGTTCAGGAGTCTTATGGCTTGGGGGTAGAAGCTGTTGAGAAGCCTTTTGGACCTAGACTTGGCACTCCGGTACCGCTTCCGTCCTCCTCTCTAACTACTGCTCTGTAGCCTGTCCTGTCTGATAGGAGGTACTAACTAGTGCTCTGTAGCCTGTCCTGTCTGATAGGAGGTACTAACTAGTGCTCTGTAGCCTGTCCTGTCTGATAGGAGGTACTAACTAGTGCTCTGTAGCCTGTCCTGTCTGATAGGAGGTACTAACTACTGCTCTGTAGCCTGTCCTGTCTGATAGGAGGTTCTAACTACTGCTCTGTAGCCTGTCCTGTCTGATAGGAGGAACTAACTACTGCTCTGTAGCCTGTCCTGTCTGATAGGAGGTACTAACTAGTGCTCTGTAGCCTGTCCTGTCTGATAGGAGGTACTAACTAGTGCTCTGTAGCCTGTCCTGTCTGATAGGAGGTACTAACTAGTGCTCTGTAGCCTGTCCTGTCTGATAGGAGGTACTAACTACTGCTCTGTAGCCTGTCCTGTCTGATAGGAGGTTCTAACTACTGCTCTGTAGCCTGTCCTGTCTGATAGGAGGAACTAACTACTGCTCTGTAGCCTGTCCTGTCTGATAGGAGGTACTAACTACTGCTCTGTAGCCTGTCCTGTCTGATAGGAGGTACTAACTAGTGCTCTGTAGCCTGTCCTGTCTGATAGGAGGTACTAACTAGTGCTCTGTAGCCTGTCCTGTCTGATAGGAGGTACTAACTAGTGCTCTGTAGCCTGTCCTGTCTGATAGGAGGTACTAACTACTGTTCTGTAGCCTGTCCTGTCTGATAGGAGGTTCTAACTACTGCTCTGTAGCCTGTCCTGTCTGATAGGAGGAACTAACTACTGCTCTGTAGCCTGTCCTGTCTGATAGGATGTACTAACTAGTGCTCTGTAGCCTGTCCTGTCTGATAGGAGGTACTAACTAGTGCTCTGTAGCCTGTCCTGTCTGATAGGAGGTACTAACTAGTGCTCTGTAGCCTGTCCTGTCTGATAGGAGGTACTAACTACTGCTCTGTAGCCTGTCCTGTCTGATAGGAGGTTCTAACTACTGCTCTGTAGCCTGTCCTGTCTGATAGGAGGAACTAACTACTGCTCTGTAGCCTGTCCTGTCTGATAGGAGGTACTAACTACTGCTCTGTAGCCTGTCCTGTCTGATAGGAGGTACTAACTACTGCTCTGTAGCCTGTCCTGTCTGATAGGAGGTACTAACTAGTGCTCTGTAGCCTGTCCTGTCTGATAGGAGGTACTAACTAGTGCTCTGTAGCCTGTCCTGTCTGATAGGAGGTACTAACTACTGCTCTGTAGCTTGTCCTGTCTGATAGGAGGTATTAACTAGTGCTCTGTAGCCTGTCCTGTCTGATAGGAGGTACTAACTAGTGCTCTGTAGCCTGTCCTGTCTGATAGGAGGTACTAACTAGTGCTCTGTAGCCTGTCCTGTCTGATAGGAGGTACTAACTAGTGCTCTGTAGCCTGTCCTGTCTAATAGGAGGTACTAACTACTGCTCTGTAGCCTGTCCTGTCTGATAGGTACTAACTACTGCTCTGTAGCCTGTCCTGTCTGATAAGAGGTATATATATATATATATATATATATATATATATGTCATTTAGCAGACGCTTTTATCCAAAGCGACTTACAGTCGTGCGTGCATACATTTTTGTGTATGGGTGGTCCCGGGGATCGAACCCACTACCTTGGCGTTACAAGCGCCGTGCTCTACCAGCTGAGCTACAGAGGACCACAGGTACTAACTAGTGCTCTGTAGTTCAGACACAGCAAGTCTTCAGACAGTCAAAGAGACAACTAGCACGTCATCCAACCATAACCTTGATGAATACTGTATTTCACCTCAGGCTGGAAGAGAAGCATTACAACCCTGAATCATTATATTCAACTGCTTGAAAGCCTCTCCCTCTGAAACAGTAGCGTAACAGACCATAAAGGAGCAGTCTGTACTTTTGAGACAGGGGTTTGTACAGCCATTGTCAGTCCGCAGCGAGGACACTTGGCACAGGGAAACTAAAACGCAGAGTTCGTAAAACAAGAGGAAGGCTGCCTCAGCTCTGCCTTAACCAACGCCAGGTCTACAAGGGAGCTTGGATGACTCCATGCCCTCAGCTCTGCCTTAACCAACGCCAGGTCTACAAGGGAGCTTGGATGACTCCATGCCCTCAGCTCTGCCTTAACCAATGCCAGGTCTACAAGGGAGCTTGGATGACTCCATGCCCTCAGCTCTGCCTTAACCAACGCCAGGTCTACAAGGGAGCTTGGATGACTCCATGCCCTCAGCTCTGCCTTAACCAACGCCAGGTCTACAAGGGAGCTTGGATGACTCCATGCCCTCAGCTCTGCCTTAACCAACGCCAGGTCTACAAGGGAGCTTGGATGACTCCATGCCCTCAGCTCTGCCTTAACCAACGCCAGGTCTACAAGGGAGCTTGGATGACTCCAGTCCCCCCTCCCCACTAACGGAAAAATAATATATTTCAATAATTTTCAATAAAATATGAATATATTTAAATATATTAGGGAAATGCAATTAAGTTAGGATTAGGTTTCCAAAGTGGTGTTTTGCGTGCAAAAGTTGGATCATTGAGTTGTTGTAGTTGAAAAGAAATTGTGCAGCTATTGAGATATTGTCTACCTGCCACTTTATGAAACAGAATCAAAATAAAGGAGGTGTTTATTTCTAAAAGACACTTGAACATAGAAAATATCTGTAAATATAGAAAAAATAAATATATATATATTATTTTTTCCCCAGAGCTGTCAATCACAATTTGAAATGTTTACTAGCCCTGCCCCAAGCCACATCTCCAACTGACAGAGTAGGCCTTTATATTTGATCATTTTCTTCAGACGATGGAGAAATGCAGATGTCACCGCCAAAAAGCTTTCTCGTGGATAATGACATTTTATTTAATTGTACGTTTATAACATTGAATTAAAATATGTTTTTAACCTGGTGGGTGACAGAGGAAGAAGGTAATTTATTCAACTTCAAGCAACAGCTTTAATCAAGCTTACTAACACAGCTAACGTTAGCTACCTAGATAGCTCCTTCTGTAGCTTACCAGTAACAAGTGTGACTGACCAAGGTAAGAATTTCTGCAGCATTGAAGGTCCCCAAGAACACAGTGACCTCCATCATTCTTAAATGGAAGAAGTTTGGAACCACCAAGACTCTTCCTAGATCTTGCCACCCGACCAAACTGAGCAATCGGGGAAGAAGTGTCTTGGTCAGGGAGGTGACCAAGAACCCGATGATCACTCTGACAGAGCTCCAGAGTTTCTCTGTGGAGATGGGAGAACCTTCCAGAAAGACAACCTTCTCTGCAGCACTCCACCAATCAGGCCTTTATGGTAGAGTGGCCAGACGGAAGCCACTCCTCAGTAAAAGGCACATGACAACCCGCTTGGAGTTTGCCAAAAGGCACCTAAAGGACTCACAGACCATGAGAAAGAAGATTCTCTGGTCTGATGAAACCAAGATTGAACTCTTTGGCCTGAATGCCAAGCGTCACGTCTGGAGGAAACCTGGCACCATCCCTACGGTGAAGCATGGTGGTGGCAGCATCATGCTGTGGGGGTGTTATTCAGCAGCAGGGACTGGGAGACTAGTCAGGATTGAGGGAACGATGAACGGAGCAAAGAACAGAGAGATCCTTGATTAAAACCTGCTCAGGACCTCAGACTGGGGCAAATGTTCACCTTCCAACAGGACAACGACCCTAAACACACAGCCAAGACAACATAGGAGTGGCTTCGGGACAAGTCTCTGAATGTCCTTGAGTGGCCCAGCCAGAGCCCGGACTTGAACCCGATCGAACATCTCTGGAGAGACCTGAAAATAGCTGTGCAGCGACGCTCCCCATCACTCCTGACAGAGCTTGAGAGGATCTGCAGAGAAGAATGGGAGAAACTCCCCAAATACAGGTGTGCCAAGCTTGTAGCGTCATACCCAAGAAGACTCGAGGCTGTAATCGCTGCCAAAGGTGCTTCAACAAAGTACTGAGTAAAGTGTCTGAATATTTATGTAAATGTTATATTTCAGTTTTATATTTTTAATAAATTGCTTTGTCATTATGGGGTATTATGTGTAGATTGATGAGGGGGAAAAAACAATTGAATCCATTTTAGAATAAGGCTGTAACGTAACAAAATGTGGAAAAAGTCGAGGGGTCTGAATACTTTCCAAATTAACTGTACATAAACACATGCAACATGTTGTTAAAATATATATAATTTTTCCGCATGGGCCTGCTCGGCCCTCCGCTCCTCCCCTTTCGCTTCTCCCCTCAGCCCCTCTGCCTCCCTCACCCTCACCCCCAACTCCCATTCCCCCTCCTAGCCCTCAGCCCCTCTGCCTCCCTCACCCTCACCCCCAACTCCCATTCCCCCTCCTAGACCTCAGCCCCTCTGCCTCCCTCACCCTCACCCCTGACTCCCATTCTCCCTCCTCCCCTCAGCCCCTCTTGCCTCCCTCACCCTCACCCCTGACTCCCATTCCCCCTCCTAGCCCTCAGCCCCTCTCCCTCCCTCACCCTCACCCCTGACTCCCATTCTCCCTCCTCCCCTCAGCCCCTCTGCCTCCCTCACCCTCACCCCCAACTCCCATTCCCCCTCCTCCCCTCAGCCCCTCTGCCTCCCTCACCCTCACCCCTGACTCCCATTCTCCCTCCTCCCCTCACCCCCTCTGCCTCCCTCACCCTCACCCCTGACTCCCATTCCCCCTCCTCCCCTCAGCCCCTCTGCCTCCCTCACCCTCACCCCTGACTCCCATTCCCCCTCCTCCCCAGCCCCTCTGCCTCCCTCACCCTCACCCCTGACTCCCATTCCCCCTCCTCCCCTCAGCCCCTCTGCCTCCCTCACCCTCACCCCTGACTCCCATTCTCCCTCCTCCCCTCAGCCCCTCTGCCTCCCTCACCCTCACCCCTGACTCCCATTCTCCCTCCTCCCCTCAGCCCCTCTGCCTCCCTCACCCTCACCCCTGACTCCCATTCCCCCTCCTCCCCTCAGCCCCTCTGCCTCCCTCACCCTCACCCCTGACTCCCATTCCCCCTCCTCCCCTCAGCCCCTCTGCCTCCCCCACCCTCACCCCTGACTCCCATTCCCCATCCTAGCCCTCAGCCCCTCTGCCTCCCTCACCCTCACCCCTGACTCCCATTCCCCCTCCTCCCCTCAGCCCCTCTGCCTCCCTCACCCCCACCCCTGACTCCCATTCCCCCTCCTCCCCAGCCCTCTCCCTCCCTCACCCTCACCCCTGACTCCCATTCCCCCTCCTCCCCTCAGCCCCTCTGCCTCCCCCACCCTCACCCCTGACTCCCATTCCCCATCCTAGCCCTCAGCCCCTCTGCCTCCCTCACCCTCACCCCTGACTCCCATTCCCCCTCCTCCCCTCACTCCCTCTGCCTCCCTCACCCTCACCCCTGACTCCCATTCCCCCTCCTCCCCTCAGCCCCTCTGCCTCCCTCACCCTCACCCCTGACTCCCATTCCCCCTCCTCCCCAGCCCCTCTGCCTCCCTCACCCTCACCCCTGACTCCCATTCCCCCTCCTCCCCTCAGCCCCTCTCCCTCCCTCACCCTCACCCCTGACTCCCATTCCCCCTCCTCCCCTCAGCCCCTCTCCCTCCCTCACCCTCACCCCTGACTCCCATTCCCCCTCCTCCCCTCAGCCCCTCTCCCTCCCTCACCCTCACCCCTGACTCCCATTCCCCCTCCTCCCCTCAGCCCCTCTGCCTCCCCCACCCTCACCCCTGACTCCCATTCCCCCTCCTCCCCTCACCCCCAACTCCCATTCCCCCTCCTCCCCTCAGCCCCTCTGCCTCCCTCACCCTCACCCCCAACTCCCATTCCCCCTCCTCCCCTCAGCCCCTCTCCCTCCCTCACTCTCACCCCCAACTCCCATTCCCCCTCCTCCCCTCAGCCCCTCTGCCTCCCTCACCCTCACCCCCAACTCCCATTCTCCCTCCTCCCCAGCCCCTCTCCCTCCCTCACCCTCACCCCTGACTCCCATTCCCCCTCCTCCCCTCAGCCCCTCTGCCTCCCTCACCCTCACCCCCAACTCCCATTCTCCCTCCTCCCCAGCCCCTCTCCCTCCCTCATACTCACCCCTGACTCCCATTCCCCCTCCTCCCCAGCCCTCTCCCTCCCTCACCCTCACCCCTGACTCCCATTCCCCCTCCTCCCCTCAGCCCCTCTGCCTCCCTCACCCTCACCCCTGACTCCCATTCCCCCTCCTCCCCTCAGCCCCTCTCCCTCTCTCACCCTCACCCCTGACTCCCATTCCCCCTCCTCCCCTCAGCCCCTCTCCCTCCCTCACCCTCACCCCTGACTCCCATTCCCCCTCCTCCCCTCAGCCCCTCTGCCTCCCCCACCCTCACCCCTGACTCCCATTCCCCCTCCTCCCCTCACCCCCAACTCCCATTCCCCCTCCTCCCCTCAGCCCCTCTGCCTCCCTCACCCTCACCCCCAACTCCCATTCCCCCTCCTCCCCTCAGCCCCTCTGCCTCCCTCACCCTCACCCCCAACTCCCATTCCCCCTCCTCCCCTCAGCCCCTCTGCCTCCCTCACCCTCACCCCCAACTCCCATTCTCCCTCCTCCCCAGCCCCTCTCCCTCCCTCACCCTCACCCCTGACTCCCATTCCCCCTCCTCCCCTCAGCCCCTCTGCCTCCCTCACCCTCACCCCCAACTCCCATTCTCCCTCCTCCCCAGCCCCTCTCCCTCCCTCACCCTCACCCCTGACTCCCATTCCCCCTCCTCCCCAGCCCTCTCCCTCCCTCACCCTCACCCCTGACTCCCATTCCCCCTCCTCCCCAGCCCTCTCCCTCCCTCACCCCTGACTCCCATTCCCCCTCCTCCCCAGCCCTCTCCCTCCCTCACCCTCACCCCTGACTCCCATTCCCCCTCCTCCCCTCAGCCCCTCTCCCTCCCTCACCCTCACCCCTGACTCCCATTCCCCCTCCTCCCCTCAGCCCCTCTGCCTCCCCCACCCTCACCCCTGACTCCCATTCCCCCTCCTCCCCTCACCCCCAACTCCCATTCCCCCTCCTCCCCTCAGCCCCTCTGCCTCCCTCACCCTCACCCCCAACTCCCATTCCCCCTCCTCCCCTCAGCCCCTCTCCCTCCCTCACCCTCACCCCCAACTCCCATTCTCCCTCCTCCCCTCAGCCCCTCTGCCTCCCTCACCCTCACCCCCAACTCCCATTCTCCCTCCTCCCCAGCCCCTCTCCCTCCCTCACCCTCACCCCTGACTCCCATTCCCCCTCCTCCCCTCAGCCCCTCTGCCTCCCTCACCCTCACCCCCAACTCCCATTCTCCCTCCTCCCCAGCCCCTCTCCCTCCCTCACCCTCACCCCTGACTCCCATTCCCCCTCCTCCCCAGCCCTCTCCCTCCCTCACCCTCACCCCTGACTCCCATTCCCCCTCCTCCCCAGCCCTCTCCCTCCCTCACCCTCACCCCTGACTCCCATTCCCCCTCCTCCCCAGCCCTCTCCCTCCCTCACCCTCACCCCTGACTCCCATTCCCCCTCCTCCCCAGCCCCTCTCCCTCCCTCACCCTCACCCCTGACTCCCATTCCCCCTCCTCCCCTCAGCCCCTCTCCCTCCCTCACCCTCACCCCTGACTCCCATTCCCCCTCCTCCCCAGCCCCTCTGCCTCCCTCACCCTCACCCCTGACTCCCATTCCCCCTCCTCCCCAGCCCCTCTGCCTCCCTCACCCTCACCCCCAACTCCCATTCCCCCTCCTCCCCTCAGCCCCTCTCCTTCCCTCACCCTCACCCCTGACTCCCATTCCCCCTCCTCCCCTCAGCCCCTCTGCCTCCCTCACCCTCACCCCTGACTCCCATTCCCCCTCCTCCCCTCAGCCCCTCTGCCTCCCTCACCCTCACCCCTGACTCCCATTCCCCCTCCTCCCCAGCCCTCTCCCTCCCTCACCCTCACCCCTGACTCCCATTCCCCCTCCTCCCCTCAGCCCCTCTCCCTCCCTCACCCTCACCCCTGACTCCCATTCCCCCTCCTCCCCTCAGCCCCTCTGCCTCCCCCACCCTCACCCCTGACTCCCATTCCCCCTCCTCCCCTCACCCCCAACTCCCATTCCCCCTCCTCCCCTCAGCCCCTCTGCCTCCCTCACCCTCACCCCCAACTCCCATTCCCCCTCCTCCCCTCAGCCCCTCTCCCTCCCTCACCCTCACCCCCAACTCCCATTCCCCCTCCTCCCCTCAGCCCCTCTGCCTCCCTCACCCTCACCCCCAACTCCCATTCTCCCTCCTCCCCAGCCCCTCTCCCTCCCTCACCCTCACCCCTGACTCCCATTCCCCCTCCTCCCCTCAGCCCCTCTGCCTCCCTCACCCTCACCCCCAACTCCCATTCTCCCTCCTCCCCAGCCCCTCTCCCTCCCTCACCCTCACCCCTGACTCCCATTCCCCCTCCTCCCCAGCCCTCTCCCTCCCTCACCCTCACCCCTGACTCCCATTCCCCCTCCTCCCCAGCCCTCTCCCTCCCTCACCCTCACCCCTGACTCCCATTCCCCCTCCTCCCCAGCCCTCTCCCTCCCTCACCCTCACCCCTGACTCCCATTCCCCCTCCTCCCCAGCCCCTCTCCCTCCCTCACCCTCACCCCTGACTCCCATTCCCCCTCCTCCCCTCAGCCCCTCTCCCTCCCTCACCCTCACCCCTGACTCCCATTCCCCCTCCTCCCCAGCCCCTCTGCCTCCCTCACCCTCACCCCTGACTCCCATTCCCCCTCCTCCCCAGCCCCTCTGCCTCCCTCACCCTCACCCCCAACTCCCATTCCCCCTCCTCCCCTCAGCCCCTCTCCCTCCCTCACCCTCACCCCTGACTCCCATTCCCCCTCCTCCCCTCAGCCCCTCTGCCTCCCTCACCCTCACCCCTGACTCCCATTCCCCCTTCTCCCCTCAGCCCCTCTGCCTCCCTCACCCTCACCCCTGACTCCCATTCCCCCTCCTCCCCAGCCCCTCTGCCTCCCTCACCCTCACCCCCAACTCCCATTCCCCCTCCTCCCCTCAGCCCCTCTCCCTCCCTCACCCTCACCCCTGACTCCCATTCCCCCTCCTCCCCTCAGCCCCTCTGCCTCCCTCACCCTCACCCCTGACTCCCATTCCCCCTCCTCCCCTCAGCCCCTCTGCCTCCCTCACCCTCACCCCTGACTCCCATTCCCCCTCCTCCCCAGCCCCTCTGCCTCCCTCACCCTCACCCCCAACTCCCATTCCCCCTCCTCCCCTCAGCCCCTCTCCCTCCCTCACCCTCACCCCTGACTCCCATTCCCCCTCCTCCCCTCAGCCCCTCTCCCTCCCTCACCCTCACCCCTGACTCCCATTCCCCCTCCTCCCCTCAGCCCCTCTGCCTCCCTCACCCTCACCCCTGACTCCCATTCCCCCTCCTCCCCTCAGCCC